>JBBPTU010001517.1:0-11840 GCA_038094295.1 Tylopilus aff. beelii
CCACTTCGCACTTCAGGACGCCGTACTCAACGGGTTCTACCAAGGAGTCGTCGCGTATATCGACGACGAAGTGCTACCTGGCGGCGACTTCCCTTGGGACGCTATAGAAGACCACTTCGCTACGGAGAGGGAGATCTTGGAATAACTACATGGTTGGTACGACTGCTTTTCCCTTATTCACTCTATGTTTCGCGCGGGCCCCCGCCGCAATCTTCATTCCCGCTTACTCCATCCTGTACACCGCAGTACGGACTCTATTTAACTGCCTGGTTATGTAACACTTCTTTCCCAGGGACGTGAGAGACGATCTCACGACATTTACTTGGCCTTCCCATGGACGCTTTAACCTCTCCATTAGTCATATCTCTCGTTATGACTACGTTTCCCCATCCCCCAGGACTTACGTATAAATACCCGTCGATAGCGCCCTGTACCTTAGTTTGATCTACGCAATCGTTCCTGCGTTCTCATCTCATCCGCTGTGAAGATAGGTTCTTCCGGCGAGACTCTCGTAGAACTGGACTTCCTTTACCAAGCCTTGCTCGTCATTCTCTACGTTTACTGTTCCCTCCTAGACGAACAAAGGAGACGAGAACAACAGGACGCGTATCGTAACATCAGGGTGGTTAAGAATGGAATTTCGTGAACTTGAACTATTGGATGATATTACTCTATTATGCTATCATGGTCAGCTTCCTTCACATGTAATAAGACATAGAAGAAATATACTTATTTCTCAGTTCAGAGAATGGAAAGGAAAATCATATAGTCCTTTACATATGCATGCCTCTTTAAAATGGAATAAAGTTGATCCATTGGATTCCATTGACTTAGATTTGGAATGGAAGCTTGTTGACAGATCAAAGCATTCAAAGGATGCCTCAAAAATAACATCAAATCATGTAATTGCAACTGGAAGCACTGCTTTAAAAACAACACAAGTTGGACCTAATTCAACTCAAAGCATTTATCATCTTGAGTTGGATTCAATAGCCCTTTATGGGACAGTGCTAATTGGAGCTGTGCATATGATGCTATCTTTACAATCCTATTTGGAATCTGGAATGAGAAACCATCATACTGGAACAAGATCTACAAGATTCAAAGTTTATATATGATTGAACTTGTCAAGGGTTTCCAAGACATTAGAATCAAACAGAAAACCTTCTCTGATATACATGCAAATGTACATCAGATGATTCACACAAACAACTCCAGAGCATTTCCTATGGGACATAGGTTTGCAAGTGTAAATGATCTTGCTCGTAGATTGCTTACAGAAGAATTTGAACCTGGATGGCTACTTTGTTCAACATGTAATAGGCACTTACCATACTGTGCTAAATCTCCTGTACACTTTGATATATTGCCTGGTTCAAGTCGTTCTGTAGCTGAATGGATCTTGGATTATTTCTTGGTTAATGATATTCCTACTTGCAATGTGTGTAATGAGCAACTTGATCACAAGATTCATTTTTCAAAAATATCTCATATGATATGCTTTGATATATCATCAGTACCTTGTAATTTTATCCTATCTGATACAATTAAAATTATAGGAAAATCAAGATATAGTCAATTGCATTTGAAAGGGATTGTATACTATGGGGAAAACCATTTTGTTATGCAATATATTGACAATGACAAATCAAATTGGTTTCATGATGGTCAAAAAAATTCTGGTAAGTTTATAAAAACTTCCAACATGTCAAATGTTTCATTAATCAATAGTATTGATCACAAAAAGGCTTCACTTGCCTTATATTGTAAATAGTTGGCCTGAGGACTTGTATTGCCACTTGTTGGCCCACTTCTGCTAGTAAATAGTGTCCATATGGTGGTGTACAGGATGAAGTAAGTGCAAATAAAGGTTGTGGTGGGGGCCCACACGAAACATAGAGTGAAGCAGGGAAAAGCAGTTGAACCAACCATGGAGTTATTCTAGTATCTCCTCGTCCGTAGCGAAGTGGTCTTCTATGACATCCCAGGGGAAGTCGCCACCAGGCAGTATTTCATCGTTGACATAAGCCACGACTCCTTGATAGAAGCTGTTAATAATGGCTTCCTGAAGTGCGAAGTGGAGGTCCTCTTGATGGTGTGCCATGTCAGTCCAAACCGTAACAGGAGGTGAGCAATACCTTCCCAGTGGCCCAGTTAATGATCAGGTTCTGTTCTCATAACCAGGGTAGTCCCAGGATGACGTCCTCTTTTCTGCA
The DNA here is from genome assembly GCA_038094295.1 of Tylopilus aff. beelii. NCBI lineage: Eukaryota > Fungi > Basidiomycota > Agaricomycetes > Boletales > Boletaceae > Tylopilus > Tylopilus aff. beelii. The sequence continues at coordinate 2,217 of JBBPTU010001517.1, forward strand.
ATTTATGACTAGGAAGGTTTGTGGGCATTCCTGATCCCCTATCCATATTTGAAGGGTGATGGAAAACTGTATTAGCCCGTTTTGGTTAATGGTTCCGTCCACATTACTTGCCTTTACCAGTTGGGTAAGGTGCTTCTTTGGCCACTTCATGTGGGTGACAAGCTGGTGGTTGATAAAACACCCGGTTGCCCTGCTATCGACAAGAGCTTTCCTTTCAGCGATTTGTCCTGTCGTGCCAGTATACAGTGAGAGGGGGATATGCATTGACTGGGACTTCTTCTCAGTTAACAATACAGGAGCGATTCTGGGAAGTAAAGATGCTGTTCCTTCCTTCCCATCTAAAAACCCTCATCCAGGGTTAGCCTGTTTACAGTTTCTTCATCATCAGAAGCACCCTCATTGTCAGAGTCTCCTGAAGGTTTTGAATAGCAGATCCACTGGGTTTCTAATGTGGCCTTTTCAGAGACTTTATATTTTCATGCGAATTGTCTGAGCGGGGAGTTGCCAGTCCCTGTGGCCCGGTCTCCCTCGTTTCAGATGACGTCGTTGTAGTCCCAGTCGTCCCTCCAAGCGTTGCTCGTTGTCACAGGAGTAGCAATGGGGCCTCTCTGGGGGAGCAAGTCCGGAGGGATTAACTCTTCAGGGGGTGCGGTGTACCTGCGGAGTGGGCAGTGGACTGCCCGGTTGAGTTGTGGCGGGTAGGTGGTGCAGCACAGAGAAATATTCTCCTGATCTGAGTTCCCACCCCACCTGGGCAACCTCTGAGTCGGAATCACTGATCGAGTCAAGCGATGGTAGGGAAGAGGAGGGAGGACTGGGAAGGGAGGCAGTGGGGTGGGAGGTTGCGCCCAGTGGGTTGACAAGGGAGTGGGGGGAAGCCAAGGCTGTGGCATGGCCAGCTGAGGCATTAGTCTGCTGGGGGGAGGAGGAGGAGGGAACGGGGGTGGTGTGGCCCACTGCCACGGGTATCTCCCCGGGGGTCCGAGGAGCTGGTCTTCTACGAGATCTCTTCTTCCCACCACATTTGCCAGAAGTTCCAGTGAGAGATATGGCAGGCAGGGGGTCTGAAATCCTAAGGGCGAGTTTCTCTGTAACTCTTCCCATGTATTCCCTAAACCGCTCCAGGGGGAATGCTGCGAACAGATCACACAGAAGGGAGTTCCACATGTCATAGGAGGTGCGGTTGAGGGCTGAGAAGATTCCCAGCTCCAGTAGTTCCCTGTAAAGGTCGAGAACTGCGGGAGCGATGGCAGAGACAGCAGCAGTCTTATTGGCGGTGGGCTTCTTAGACCATTGGAGGAAGAGGGCTGCTCTCCTGGTGGCGTGGATGCCCAGTAGTTGTTGGAGGATGGGGTGGTTGGAGGGGAGGCCAGTGGCTCGCTTGAGCTTGGCAAGTCGGTCGGGGGAGTGGGAGAGGAGGTCCAGTAGCTCGAGCTGGAGCTCGGGGGTGAGGAGATGGAAGAAACAGGGGATGGACTCGGGGAGAGGGTCACCATCAGGGTAGGTGGCGTTGACATCACAAGTGAGGACTCGGGCGGGAAAGTGAGGCATGAGAGATTGAGGGAGAGGGGAAGTGGCCAGGGTATAAATAGGGATTTTCTGGGTCAGTCCGCTTTAGTCTAAAGATACCGCCCCATCAGTCGGGTTCCAGGTGGGGTTCCAATTTGGGTTGGACTGTGGGGGGGTGGTCGGGGCAGAATAGGTCCAAGACTGGGCCGTGGCATTGGAGGCATAGGTGGGGGCGACGATGGTGATCTGGATCCCTGCATGGGATCGTTGGATTTGAAAAACTAGTCCTTTCTTGGAAAGCAGGGAGGTGAGGTAACTGAGGAGGAGGAAAAACGAGACAATGACGAGGGCAATAAGGTCACAGATGGAGAACATGGTGGGTTGTTAGGAATGTGGGAAATCCTTTCGATGGTGTTGCTGATACTCCTTGATTGATCGTTTGGCATGGGAAAGATTTCTGGCAGGTTCCCACGAGTCTTCCAATGGCGCATAGCCTTTCCAGGATACCAGATATTCAGTTTGCCCTCTCACCCTCCTGTGGCATTTGATGGTGTCGATTTCGTACTCTGCTTCTCCGTCGACTAAATGCGGAGGTGGGGCCGGGAAGCTGGGTCTGTGTTCCCTGGTTGGTATGGCAGGGGACAGTTTGGAAGCATGGAAGACGTCATGGATTTTCCAGGTGGACAGGATAGCGAGGCAGTAACTTAAGCGGCTGAGGACTTGGGTAATTTCAAAGGGGCCAACATGTCTCGGGGCTAATTTTCAGTTCGGGTATTTGATATGGAGGTCTTTGGCTTTGAGCCAGACCTTCATTCCTACTTTCCATCCCTTGAAGCACGTGGTGACCCGTTCTCACATGTCTTGTTGGGCTTTATGGTGAGCTGCTAGTGCCTCCTTTCTAGCTTCTTCTAGCAGCTTAGCTCTGGTTTCTAGGGCTGGGAGGAAGGTTTGTTTCGACAATGGGGGGTAAGCCCTAGGCTCATACCCCATCATAAGGGAGTAGGGGGTGACATTGGTGGCGGAGTGGGTTGCCGAATTGTGAGAGAATTCTGCAAGGGGAAGCATTGCTGCCCAGTCGTTTGGCTTATTTCCGCAGAATATCCTGAGGTACATTTCAAGTTCCTGATTTACCTGTTCCATTTCACCATTGGTCTGGGGGTGGTAGGTGGTGGAAAGGGCCATGTCGTAGTTGAGTAGGCAGGCCAGTTCTTTTGCAAAGGTGGATGCAAATGGGGGTCCCCTGTCTGAGATGCACTTGTCGTGCAGGCCAAACCTGGGGAAGATGAAGCGGAAAAAGAGGTCTGCGACCCCTTCTGCGGTGATCGATTTGGAGCAAGGGCAAAAAATGACCCCCTTTGTAAGACCTTGGTCGACCACGACCAGAACAGAGTCATGGCCCTGGGACAGTGGGAGGTTGGTAATGAGATCCATGGAGATCTGCTGGAACGGGCGAAGGGCCTGAGAAGGGATAGGGGACAGTCCCGGGGCAGTGGGATGGGTATTCACTTTCGCAGCCTGGCAGACAGCGCAACCGGCGACAAAGTTACATACGTGGGTAGCAAGACTGGGCTACCAGTAGTCCCAGGAGACCCGATGGAGGGTGCGGAAGCGGCCCTCGTGGCCGCCAGCGGGAGAGTAGTGGAGTTCGTGGAGGAGGTCGGCACGCGCTGGCTCTGGCATGTAGAGGCACCCCTTAAAATAGAGGGAGCCCTTGACAAAAGTCCAATCGTCACGATGGGAGCGGGGGAGGATCAGGGAGTTGTCTCGCAAGGCCTGGAGAGCGTGGAGGACCAATGGATCCTCGGAGGTAGAGGATGCAATCTTGTCAGCGATCGCAATGTTGATCATGTGGACAAAGGCCTTGGGGGGAAGGAAGGTGACATGACAATTATCGCAGGACGTGTCCACATCCTGCTTGCGAGAAAGGGCATGGGCTGGGCCCATGGTGGTTCCCGGAAGTGCCATCCAAATGAGATCGAAGTCCTGTAAGAACATCTGCCAACGAGCCTGACGCCGGGAGAGATTCTGGGGGTGCTTAAAGTAGGTAAGGTTCCGGTGATCTGTAAGGATAGTGACTGGGTGAGTGGTCCTGGTTAGGTAATGACGCCACTTGTGGAGCGAGAGGATGACAGCGAGCATTTCCTGATCGTAGATGTCGTAATTTCGTTCAGCGGACCCGAAGGTATTCAAGAAGTAGGCGCAAGGGTGGAGATCTCCGGCGGCATCTTGTTGCATTAGGACCCCTCCCACTGCAACCAGGGAGGTGTCTGTCATTACGGTGAATGGGTGAGCTGTGTCTGGGTAGCGGAGGACCGGTGCTTTTAGAAATTCCTTTTTTAGCGTGGAAAAGGCATGTTGATGGACCTGGGTCCACTCCCAAGGGGCCCCCTTTTTGGTCAATGAGTGGAGGGGGCGGACGATATCCGAGAAGCCAGGTATGAATTTCCTATAGAAATTACAGAATCCAATGAAGGAACGAACTGCCTTGACCGAGGATGGGGGTTCCCATTGTTTGATGGCCATTAATTTGACAGGGTCCATCAGGACTGCCCCTTTTTGTATAATCATGCTGAGGTACTCAACCTCAGGTACGTTGAAGCTACACTTCTCCAGCTTCAGATAAAGTTTATGCTTCATGAGTCTCTCCAGTACTTGCTTGGTTCACCGGTTGTGGGTCTCCTGGTCTGCCGAGTGGATTAGGAGGTTGTCCATGTAGATTACTAGCCACCCTTCTGCGATGAGGTCTCCAAAAATACTATCCATTAAGGCCTGGAATGTGGCAGGAGAGTTGCAGAGCCCGAAGAACATGACAGTTGGCTCAAATAGGCTGAAGGGAGTGCTGAATGCTGCCTTCCATCAATCATTTGGCCTTATCCTTATGTTATTGTACCCCCATCGTACATCCATCTTAGTGAAGATAGAAGATGCCTTCAGTTTGTCTACAAGATCAGAAATGAGGGGGAGGGGATACGCGTTCTTTATGGTTCCGGAGTTGAGATGTCGATAGTCTTGGCAAGGGTGTAGCTTCCCATCCTTTTTAGGGACAAAGAAAAAGGGGGAGGCCTGAGGAGACTTCAACGGGGTGATTTTCCCGCTTTTCAGGTGTTTGTCAACAAACTCTCTGCATGCCTTCTGTTCTTCTGGGTTCAATGGATAGGCCTTGGCCCATTGAGGGATGAAGTCTGCCATGAGGTCTATGGCGTGATCGAATTCCCTAGTCGGAGGTAGTTCTCCTAAGTGTGGATCTTGGAAGACTTTCTCATACTCTTTGTATTCTTTAGGTAGGGTTACCTCAGCATTGGCGACGTCAGCAGCGATCTTGGCGGAAATAGTGGTCTTTCATAAAGGGTAGGCCTTGGCTGCTTCGCATTCCAGCTTCTTCCTCCACCATTTCGTGATTCGGACGTTAGGGTCCATTCCTAGGTACCGGACTAGGTACCACTGTGTTACGGCTTTCGGGGAGTCATGTTGTAGTTTTGGGGGGGAGGTGAGCAGGACTTTCCCAGTTGCCCAATTAATGATCGGGTTTTGTTCGCATAACCAGGGTACCCCTAAGATGACGTCCTCTTTGCCACAGTTGATGACGAGAAAGGTTTGTTGACACTCCTGATCTCCGATCCGTACCTGGAGGGTGACAGAGAATCTTATCAACCCATTCTGGTTGATAGTTCCGTCCACATTACTAGCTTTTACTGATCGGGTGAGCCATTTCTTTGGCCACTTCATATGGGTTACGAGCTGGTGGTTGATAAAGCATCCGGTTGCCCTGCTGTCGACGAGGGCTTTCTTTTCGGCAATTTGTCCTGTTGTCCCAGCGTATAAAGAGAGGGGGATGTGCATTGACTGGGACTTCTTATTGGTTACAAATACAGGAGGGATTCTGGGAAGCGAAGACGCTGACTCTTCCTTCCCTTCTAAAAACCCTCATCCAGGGTTAGTCTATTTATGGTGGTTTCGTCCTCCAAAGCGTCTTCCTTGTTGGAGTCCTCCGAGGGTTTCGAGTAACAGATTCGTAAGGTCTCCAGTGTGGCTTTCTCCAAAACCTTATACTTTTTAGCGAACTGTTGGAGGGGAGAGTCAGCAATCACCGTTGCTCTGATTTCTTGGCGGGGGGAGTTTCGGTTCCTTTCCTTCCACGGGGCTTTCCCTTTCTTGTGGTTCCTAGCGGAGCACCCCTTCTTTTTACAAATGAAACATAGCCCCTTTGCAAAACATTCTGCTCTTTCGTCGGGGGTTAAGCGGATGGCATCGACATCCATCGCATCGGGGTCTTTCTTTCGATGATTTTCAGTAGGTTTAGAAGAGGAAGAGTAATGCCCCCCTTTTCTTCATCTATCGTGCTTGTACTGGAGGTTCTGATCATAGAAGACTCCAGCCTTATCCAGCCATTCCCTAGTGGTTGCAGGTTCTTCGTTGACTCCAGCCATTTTTTGTGCTAGATCTAGGGACACCGCTCCCCGCAAGATCCGTTTGATGTCATCCTGATCATCCATCTGGGATTGAGCTAAATCTAATTCAAAGGCAGTCCTGAATTCCCAGAAATTCCCCTTGAAATCGTCCATGCAAATAACGTCCAAGGTGTTTTGGGCTTCCTGTTTGATGGAGAGCAGAGAGAAGAGAGTGAGGAAGTCCTTGGATACCTTGTCGAACGTAAGATCTTCTTCCTTTGCTGCTGGGTCCTGGATTTGATCATACCAGCTTTCGGCGAATGCCATTCCCCGCCCTTTGTTCATATGGTTAAGAAGCGTGATAACTTGTTGTTGTTCGTTTGAGGAATCCTTCATGCCGAAGATGGCGGGATTGACCGAGAAGTAGGCTCGCATCTGTGACATCCATCTGCGAGCATCCTTGGCGTTACCAGAAAAGGAATCTGGTAAAGCCGCTTTGTTCTCTTTAGAGGATGGTTTGTGGCCATCGGTGTCTCTGGCATCGGCCATTCTGGTGTAGCTGTGGGGATCCCATAAGGCATCTCGTAAGGTGGCAATGATGGGGTTCTGGGAGGGGGGACGGGGATTGGTGTCAAAGTCCAGATCTGGTCCAAAAAGGTCAATTCACTCTTCATCGGATGGTACGTAAGACTCCTTTGGAGGTTCCTGTAAAGGTTCCGTATCCACGTGGATAGGGACTTCCTTGTCATTTGGGGATAGGGAGAGCGGGGTCGGGTGGGTGGAGGGGAGGGGGGAGCCACTGGTGGAGGGTTGAGTTCTCCCAGCTTCAAGCAGTGGGGGTTGTGGGGAGCTTCTAGAGGTGCTATGAGCTCTCCACCGTTCGGGTCCTACAGGGAGGTGTGTAATGGGGGTTTGAGGGGTTCCGCCTGGTAGAGGAGTGTGTCTATCCTGAACGCGACGTGATGAAGATGAGTGAGGAGGAACTGCCGAGTGCGAGGGTGGTCTTCGAGATGGTGGGGGTGGAGGGGGAGTATCCAAGTCGGAGCTGTCTGGGACTTGGTAGGAAGTCGTGATGGAGTAAGGGCGGCTCCGAACGTATTAGTTGGAGCCAGGGAAGAGTTAGATCTTTTGTTAACGCGATAGCAGCTCACTACTTCGCCAATCACGAGGGCGAGGGCTTGAGCGAAGATCCGAAGCAAATAGGTGAAGGTTAAAGCGACTAGAACACAAGCATGGCGATTACGAGCCAGATCAAAGGTCTCGCTCTCTTGAGCAGCGTGAGTAAGTTACACTGATGATTGCGTAGATCTAACTAAAGTACATGAGCCCAGATAGTGGTGCTTTTATACATAACTATGAAGGGGATGGGAAACTGCTGCTATAGTAAGAGATATAGCAGAAGGAGGAAAGCGTCCAAAGCAAGAATAGAACTACAAGCTCCATCCGAAGGCGATGCGAGCGGAGATGAAGAGATATGAAGGAAGACATACTGTGGACTGCGGAAGGCAGTGGACGCTTTTACTGGGTCCATAGGGCGGTGTACAAGATAAGATCAGATCGGGATAACAAAAGAAGACGAAGGCGATACAAAGAAATGAGGTACCCAGCTACTCCGTGGTTGGGCTTCTCACGCGTGAATCCCCCATGGGATATACCAAGTACAGGTCACGATCCGAGGTGCTAAGAAGGCCTGCTTGCACAAACACTTCAGTAGCTCAATCGATGGTGCGATGCAACTCAGCGTATCGCGCCTCGATCTCAGCCCAGCCTGTAACACTTTGGTTCTTCATTCACCCTGGACATCTTCTGTGCTAATTTGAGGGACACTGCTCCTCACAGGATCCTTTTGATATCGTCCTGGTCGTCCATCTGGGACCTTGCCAGGTCAAGTTCAAAGGCCGTCCTAAACTCCCAGAAGTCTCCGTGGAAGTCACTCATGTTTATAGTGTCCAGGGCGTTTCTTGCTTCCTGCTTGATAGAGAGCGGGGAGAAAAGGGCCAGGAAGTCCTTAGACACCTTGTCGAACGTGGTATCCTCCTCCTTAGTTGCCTTGTCCTGGATCTGGTCATACCAACTTTTGGCAAATGCCATTCCTCATCCCTTGTTCATGCAGTTGAGGAGCGTGATAACCCTTTGGGGGTGGTTTGGGTTGTCCTCTGGGCTGAATATGGTGGGATTGACCATAAAGTAGGCTTGCATCTGTGACATCCATCTGCGAGTGTCCTTGGCATTACCAGAAAAGGAATCTGGTAGACCTGCTTTGTTCTCCTTAGGGAATGGGTCATCATGGTGTTCTGCTTCATCAGCCATTCATTTGTAGCTCCTGGGGTCTCGTAGGGCATCTCGTAGAGCAGCAACGATGGGGTTCTGGGAGGGGGCACTGGGACAGGAGTCAAGGTCTGGATCTGGTCCAAAAAGATCGATTCACTCCTTGTTGGTTGGTGGTACATAAGATTCCTTTGGAGGGTCTGATAGCAGTTCCATATCCATGTGAATAGGGACTTCTTCATCGTTCGGGGATAGGGAGTGTGGGGTCAGCTGTGTGGGGGGCTACTGGTGGTGAATTGAGTTCTCCCAGCTTTGAGGAGTGGGGGTTGGGGGGAGCTTCTGGAGGTACTGTGAGCTCTCCAACATTCGGGTCCTACTGGGAGGTGTGCAATGGGGGTTTGTGGGGTTCCGCCAGGTAGAGGTGTGCATCTATCCTGAATATGATGTGTTGAAGATGGGTGAGAAGGAACTGCTGTGTGCAAGGGTGCTGTTGGAGACAGTGGGGGTGGAGGGGGAGTATCTGAGTCGGAAATTTCTGGGGCCCGATAGGAGGTAATGATGGGGATAGGGGGGCTCCAAACGTGTTAGTTGGAGCCAGGGGAAGAGTTAGATCTTTTGTTAATGCAATAGCATACAAGGATCTCTCCAAGCAAGAGGGCGAAGGCATAGGCAAAGGTTTGGAATGAGTACATGAAGGTAAAGCCAAAGATGACACAGGTGTGGCAATTTCGAGCCAGGCCAATGGTCTCGCTCGAAGAGCAGCATGAGTAAGGTACACATATGATTGTGTAGATCTAACTGAAGTACATGAGCGCTGATAGCAGCGCTTTTATATGTAACTATGGGGGGATGGGAAACTACTACCAATGTAAGGAGAATTGGCAGGGGAAGGGGGAGCATCCAGGAAAGTACTAACTACAAGCTCCATCCGAAGGCGATGTGAGCAGAGATGAAGAGATAAGAAAGAAGACATACTGTGGACTGCGCAGGGCAGTGACATGCTTCTACTGCGTCTGTATGGTGGTGTATAGGATAAGATCAGATCAGGAAATAAAAAGAGAACAAAAGTGGTGCAAAGAAAAACAGGTACCCAGCTACTCTGTGGTTGGGTTTCCCATATCTGAGTCACTCATCAGATATACCAGGTACATGTCCAGGTCCAGGGTGCTAAGAAGTCCCACTGCAATGAATGCTTCAGTCACTCGATCAATGGTGCAATGTAACTCAGTGTATCGTGCCTCAATCTCCTCCCAGCCCATATCACCAGGCAGAATGTATCCATGAAAACCCAGCCATGGAAAGTCTTGGCCCACCAGATTACAGTGCCGACATGCAGCCTAGACTGACCCAAGCCTTTCAGGTCCATTCTGATGGCTATTTCCCCCAGGCCAACCCACAATTATAGATTACATCTTATCTATGCCGGGCAGAATGTATCAATGAAAACCCAGCTGTGGAA
>JBBPTU010001518.1:0-11839 GCA_038094295.1 Tylopilus aff. beelii
TATTTTTCAAAAATAGGTATTGTTTGGAAGTCCCAGAGGTCATTTTGGGAATCCCACACCGCATATGGCAACTTATATAATCACTCAGATCACATATATATACATTTTCCACAAGTGGTAGAGGATGCCCTGGGAATGCCCAATGTAAATAGGCTATTAGCCTCAATATTTAGTGAGAAAAATTGGGGCTAATAGCCTATCCAGGGGGGTCGCCTGAAGTGTTGTCAACCAGTGTGGACCAGTTTTTGATACGGCCAGCAAGTGCGAACTTGTTCTCTGTGCTATTTGGGTCGCTGTTATCAATGTTCCAAAAAAAAAGAGTTCCTTCCATGAGTGACAGCATGTCAGAAGACAAAGTTTAATTCTTACCAGTCACTCTGCTTGTTCTGACTGCCCTCAGTGTTCCCACTGGCATGTGGCTGGGGCATGCCAGCAGCCTTTGCTTTTTCGGCAGCTAAGGCAGCCCAGGCCTCCTCAAGGGCTTTGCGCAATTTAAAGTTGGCATCCTTCATCAAGATTTCACCATCTTCCTGATGTCTTCTGGACGTTTCTAATTGAACAATGGTGAGTCACTGATCTTCCACTTCGACCACAGGTCTTACGAGGGGCAGTGTTCATGTCTGAATTACCACCGCCTTGAACACGACCGACTTTCTTAGCAACTTCCGAAGCATGAGTACGATGCTTCGTTTGCGTTTGATACTAATGTGACTCACCTTTTGCTGTTTCAAGCAGTGTACTCTTCTTTCTTGGCTTCTTCTCCATCTTGGGTCGAACTGGCTTCACTTGAGCAGTGGACCGTGCCTGCTCAGCAGCCATTGTACTTTCCAGTGTTGCTGCCTGCTCGATGGTGTGCTTGGTTGCAGACACCTTGGCTACCTTGGCTGTTTCAATCTGCTTGTCGTCCTTTCTTTTCTGAGCTGAGGTACATTTTTTCTGAGGTACATCTGGAAGGCCGAGATGCTTAGTAGCATTTGAAGGGCATGTACGGCAAGGTGAAGGTGCAGACATAGTTCAAATAAGGCTTTGAGAGAAGGTGGGAGAACATGAGTGTCAGGTGGGGGCGTAAAAATGCAAGTGACTAACGCAGTACTGTTATGGGCTGGGCTGAGATCGAGGCGCAATACGCCGAACTACAACGCACCATCGACCGTGCTACTGAAGCATTTGTTCAGGCAGGCCTCCTCAGCACCTCAGACCGAGACTTGTACCTCGTATACCCTATGGGGGACTTGAGCATGGGAAGCCCAACCATGGAGTAGCTGGGTACCTATTTCTTTTTGCACCACTTCCCTTCTTTGTTTCCCAATCTGATCTTATCCTGTACACCGCAATACGGACCTAGTAAAAGCGTCACACTGCCTTGCGCAGTGCACAGTATGTCTTCTCTCTTATCTCTTCATTTCCACTCACATTGCCTTCAGATGGAGCTTGTAGTATCTATCCATCTCTGGACGCTTTCCTCTTCCTGCTATATCTCTCATTATAGTAGTAGTTCCCCATCCCTACATAGTTACATATAAAAGCGCCACCATCAGCACCCATGTACTCTAGTTAGATCTATGCAATCATCAGCGTAACTTACTCATGCCGCTCAAGTGAGCAAGACTTAGTCCTGGCTCGAAATCGCCATACTTGTGTTGTTGTCACCCTAACCTTTACCTATTCCCTTCGGATCTTCGTGCAAGCCCTCGCGCTCTTGATCAGCGAGATAGTTACCCACTACCGTGTTAACAAAAGATCTAACTCTTCCCCTGGCTCTAACTAACACGTTGTGAGACATCACCCCACCCTGGAGTGATATCCCAGGTTTTTCCGACTTTCCAGAGTCATTCCTTGAGACCCGGGTCATCATTTACAGTGACCGGTACTTCGACCGGCCGGTTTCCCACGGTCCGGACCCCCTGAACGATCCCCTCCTGTCCTCTGTCCATCCGGGAAGTCACTGGTTTGTCATCCGGTTTGCATTCCCATCACTCCCATTCATTTTTGTAGACTTTACTTTTGTTTTGTACTTACCGGTCGTTCTTTCATCGACCGGGACTGGTCTACCGGTCCGGTTGGATTGTTTACACAGTCCCGGGTGTGCCCGGACTATAAAAGAGTGTATTTACACTTGTTTTTATCATCGAATCCCACCGTCTTGCGTTTACCGTCACTGTCTCTGGCCAGCGGACCAGTTTCCCGTTGTTTCTGTCGTCGTCCACCGGTTTCCCACGCTCTGACCGGTCCAAACCGGTCCTATTCGTCTTCCCGGACCTATCTCCAAGCCTGCTCATCGAGAGTAGGAGTTTCGGAGTGGTCACAAACCCATTCTTCTGCAAAAAGGTAGTGAGTAACCTAGAGCTCTTCCTGGTGTCTACCCTCTGCTCCCTAGGGACGAACCTATCATTCCCTTCATATCCTATTACTGACCCACACAGGTCATTTACGATTCTTACAACGTTCGGAGCTGCCCCAATCCCACCACAACTTCCTATCGAGTCCCAGATAGCTCCGACTCAGACACTCCCCCTCCACCCCTGCCTTCTTGAAGAACACCCTCGTGTGCGGCAGTTCCTTCTCACCCATCTTCGTCATGTCACATTCAGGATAGACACACTCCTCTATCAGGCAGAACCCCTCAGACCCCCATCACACACCTCCCAGTAGGGCCAGAATGTTGGAGAGCCCACAGCACCTCTAGGAGCTCGCAACAACCTCCCCTTCTTGAAGCTGGGAGAACTCAACCCACCCCTGGTGGCTCCCCTCTCCCCTCTAGCCACCCATCCCTATCGCCGAACGATGAAGACATCCCTATTCACGTGGATACAGAACCACTGCAGGATCTGCTGAAGGAATCTTACGTACCACCCAGAGAAGAGCCATTCGACCTTCCTGGACCCAGTTCGAACCCTGACTCCCATTCTGGTTCCCCCCCCAAAGACCCCCTCGCTACCACCTTACGAACCCCCAGCAATCGCACCAGAATGGTAGATGATGGGGACTCCCACAACGCCATACCCCTTAAAGAGAACAAAGCGGCTTTACCAGATTCCTTTTCTGGTAACACCAAGGATGCTTGCAGATGGATGTCACAGATGTGAGCCTACTTCTTGGTCAATCCCGCCATCTTCGGGACCGAGGATGCCCCAAAGGAACAACAGATGGTTATCACGCTCCTTAACCGTATGAACAAGGGGCAAGGAATGGCATTTGCCAAAAGCTGGTACGACCACATACAGGATGATAACATGAAGGAAGAAGACATTACATTCGCCAAAGTGTCAAAGGACTTCCTAGTGCTCTTTTCCCCCTTCTCCATCAAACAGGAAGCACGAAATGCCCTGGACACCATCAGTATGAGTGACTTCCGAGGAAATTTCCGGGAGTTTAGGACAGCCTTCGAATTAGATTTGGCAAGATCCCAGATGGACGACCAAGACGATATCAAATGGATTCTTCGAGGGGTGGTATCTCTGGAGCTAGCCCAAAAGATGTCTGGAGTAAACGAGGAACCCAAGACAGCTCGGGAATGGCTAGACAAAGCTGGAGAATTCTATGACAGGGACCTCCAGTACAAACACAACCGCCGAAGAAAAGGAGGGCATTCCGTCTACTCTTGACCCTCGGAAAATCACTGAAAGAGAGACCCTGATGCCATGGACGTAGATGCCATCTGCCTCACCCCTGATGAACGAGCTGAATGCTTCGCAAAGGGACTATGTTTCATTTGCAGGAAAAAGGGGTGCTCCGCCAAGAACCATAAGAAAGGGAAAGCCCCCTGGAAGGAACGAAACCGGAACCCCCCACGACAGGAGGTCAGAGCTATGGAGATCGGCGACACCCTGCTGGGAAAGTTCGCCAGGAAGTATAAAGTCTCCAAGAAAGCGGTGCTAGAAACCCTACGGATCTGTTACTCCAGGCCAACGGAAGGGTCCGAGGAAGAAGAAACAGATGACAAAACAGCTGTCAACCAGCTAACCCTAGACGAGGGTTTGTAGGAGGGAAGGAAGGATCAGCGTCTTCACTTCCCAGAATCGCTCCTGTATTTGTAACCAATAAGAAGTCCCAGTCAATGCACATCCCCATCTCACTGTATACTGGAACAACAGGACAAATCGCTGAAAAACGAGCCCTCGTAGATAGCAGAGCTACTGGGTGCTTTATCGATCACCAACTGGTGGCACACATGAACTGGCCGAAGAAACGCCTCACCAGACCCGTAAAAGCAAGCAACGTAGATGGAACCATCAATCAGAACGGCCTGATCAGGTTCTCCGTTACCCTCCAGGTACGGATAGGAGACCAGGAATGCCTGCAAACCTTTCTCGTCATCAATTGCGGGAAAGAAGACGTCATCCTGGGACTCCCCTGGTTATGGGAACAAAACCCGATTATCAATTGGGCTACTGGAAAAGTCCTGCTTACCTCACCCCCAAAGCCATGACATGACTCCCCAAAAGCAGTCACGCAATGGTACCTAGTCAGGTACTTGGGAATGGACCCCAACACCCGAATCACCAAATGGTGGAAAAAGAAGCTAGACCACGAAGCCCCAAAAGCCTACCCGATACGAAGAACTACTATTTCCACCAAGATCGCCGCCAAAGCTACCAAGGCCGAAGTAGAACTCCCTGAAGCCTACAGGGAATACCAAAGGGTATTCCAAGATCCCCCTGTGGGAGAACTACCCCTGACCAGAAAGTTCGACCACGCCATTGACCTAACCCTGGATTTTGTCCCGAAACGAGCGAAGGCCTATCCGTTAAACCCAGAAGAACAGAACACCTGCAGAGATTTCGTAGACGAACACCTAAAGAGCGGAAAGATCACTGCCTCGAAATCTCCACAGGCCTCCCCTTTCTTTTTTGTTCCAAAAAAGGACGGAAAGTTACGACCGTGCCAAGACTACCGCCACCTGAACTCCGGAACCATTAAAACGCTTACCCCCTCCCCCTAATCTCCGATCTCATAGATAAACTTAAAGCGTCATCCATCTTCACCAAAATGGACGTCTGATGGGGGTATAATAATGTCCAAATTAAGCCCAACGACCGGTGGAAAGCCGCCTTTAGCACACCATTTGGGCTATTCGAGCCCATGGTCATGTTCTTCGGCCTTTGTAATTCCCCTGCTATGTTCCAGGCACTTATGGACAGCATCTTCAGGGACCTCATTGCGGAAGGATGGCTAGTAATATACATGGACGACCTACTCATCCATTTGGCTGATCAGGAAACCCACGACCGGTGAACGAAACAGGTGTTGGCATGTCTCCAGGAACACAAGTTATACCTGAAACTGGAAAAATGTAGCTTCAACGTCCCAGAGGTAGAATACCTAGGAATGATTGTCAAGAAGAGGGCTGTCCTCATGGACCCTGTGAAACTCATGGCAATCAAAGAGTGGCAACCACGCACCTCAGTAAAAGCTGTACGATCCTTTATTGGATTCTGCAATTTCTACAGGAAGTTCATCCCCAGGTTCTCCGATATAGTTCACCCACTTCACTCCCTTACGAAGAAGGGGGCCCCCTGGGACTGGACCCCGATCCATCAGGAAGCCTTTGCCGCCCTGAAGAGGGAGTTCCTGAAAGCCCCATCCTTTGCTACCCGGACACCACTGAACCATTCACTGTGATGACGGATGCCTCACTTGTTGCCGCGGGGGGAGTTTTAATGCAGCACGACGCTGTGGGTGACCTCCACCCCTGTGCCTACTTCTCCAAGACCTGCAGGTCAGCAGAATGAAATTACGACATCTACGACCGCGAAATGCTTGCCGTCATCCTCGCACTCCATAAGTGGCGCCATTACCTAATGGGCACCACCCATCCGGTAACGATCCTTACGGGTCATCGAAACCTGACATATTTCAAACATCCCCAGGACCTCTCACGCCGCCAGGCCCGATGGCAAATGTTTCTCCAGGATTTCGATCTCATATGGAAGGCCCTCCCTGGGACTGCTATGGGACCAGCGGATGCACTCTCTCGCAAGCAAGACGTTGATACCTCCCAGGACAACCACCATGTCACCTTCCTCCCACCGGAGGCCTTCGTTTGCATGATCAATGTAGCCATTGCTGACAAGATTGCAGCATCTACCTCGAACGACCCCCTGGTACTTCACACCCTCCAAGCCTTATGGGATGGCTCCCCTATCCTCCCCTGCTCTCATCACAGCGACTGGACCTTTGTTGAGGGTTCCCTGTACTTCAAGGGGCGTCTTTATGTACCCAAGCCGGCACGGGCGGATCCCCTCCAGGAACTGCACTACTCCCCAGCCGGGGGCCACGAGGGGCGGTTTCGCACCCTCCATCATGTCTCCAAGGACTATTGGTGGCCGGGTCTCTCTACCCATGTCCACAATTTTGTGGCTGGATGCGCAGTCTGTCTGGCCTCCAAGGTCAATACTCACCCCACCTCCCCCGGCCTGTCCCCCATTTCCTCCAGTGCCTCTCGCCCATTCCAGCAGATCTCGGTCGATCTGATCACAGATCTTCCCCCCTCGCATGGCCATGACTCAGTTATGGTCGTGGTTGACCAAGGGCTTACGAAGGGGGTGATTTTCTGCCCATGCTCAAAAACCATCACCGCCGAAGGGGTTGCTGACCTCTTTTTTCGTTTCGTCTTCCCCTGCTTCAGCCTGCACAACAAATGTATCTCCGATTGAGGGTCTCACTTCGCATCCACTTTCGCCAAGGAGCTTGCCCGTTTGCTCCATTACGACGTTGCTCTCTCTACCGCCTACCATCCCCAGACTGATGGGGAGATGGAACAAGTAAATCAGGAACTCGAGACTTACCTCCGGATATTCTGCGGGAATAAACCAGAGGACTGGGCAGCTATGCTCCCCTTAGCAGAATTCTCGCATAATTCCACCACCCATTCTAGCACCAATGTCACCCCGTACTCCCTCATGATGGGCTATGAACCCAGGGCTTACCCCCCTTTGACAAAAACAACCTTCCTCCTGGCACTCGAGTCTCGTGCGAAATTACTAGAGGAAGCCCGCAAAGAAGCCCTAGCAGCTCACCATAAGGCTCAACAGGATATGAGGGAAAGGATGGCCTCCAGATTCAAAGGATGGAAGGTGGGGACAAAGGTCTGGCTCGAAGCAAAGGACCTTAAAATGAAATACGAAAATCGGAAATTAGCACCGAAGCGCATTGGACCATTCGAAGTAACCCAAGTCCTCAGTTGCCTAAGCTACAGGATTGCAATCCCCACTACCTGGAAAATCCATGATGTGTTCCACGCATCGAAATTATCCCCTGCCATCACGACCAAGGAACATGGACCTAGCTTTCCCACCCCACCGCCTCAGCTAGTCGATGGGGAAGCGGAATATGAAATCAAAACCATCAAATGCCACAGGAGAGTGGGAAAGTGAACCAAGTACTTGGTGTCATGGAAAGGTTATGCACCATCGGAGGACTCGTGGGAACCCGCCGGGAATCTCTCCCATGCCAAATGAGTAATCAGGGAATATCAACAACGACATCAAAAGGATTTCCCACACTCCTGACCACCCACCATGATCTCAATCACTGACCTCCTCGCTATCACAGTTATCGCCTTCTTCCTCTTTCTCACCTATCTTGTGTCCCTCCTTTCTCGATGAGGGATGGTCTATCAAGTCCAACGGTCCCACACCGAATTTCAGGTCACCATCCTTGCCCCCACCTACACATCAAATGCCACCAGACAGTCCTGGACTTACTCTCCTCCCGCCACACCTCCCCAGGCCAATCCAAATTGGAACCCAACTTGGAACCCAGTGGATGGAGCAGTAGAAATAGACTGAGGAAAGGTCTGTCCATACGCCAGCCCCCCCCACTTACAAACCCCCGCACCATATGTTCCCATCCAGAGTCCTTACCTGTGATGTCCACACCACCTACCCTGACGGTGACCCTATCCCCAACTCCCTCCCCATATTCTTCGAGCTCCTTTCTCCCAAGTTGCAACTCGAGCTGCTGGAGATCCTCAGGAACTCCCCCAGCAGATTGGCTGAGCTCGAACAATCCTCCGCCCTCTCTTCCGGACATCCCATTCTCCAACAATTCCAGGCCATCCATTCCTCCTGATGAACCCAGCTTTTCCTCCAATGGTCCGAACATGCCACACCCTGAAAGGGTACAGCAGTATCTGCCTTGGCCTCCGCCCTACTTGAGCTCTATCAGGAACTCATCCCAATGGGGGTGTTCCCAATCCTCGACTGCACCTCTTATGAAATGCGGGACTCCCTATTGTGTGATATGTTCGGAGCCTTCCCCCTGGAGGAGTTTTAAGGATACATGGGTAGGGTTACAGAGCGACTCTCCGTTAGGATATCGGATGCCCCTGCCCCAGAGTCTTCCACTGGACATGCTGGCAAGCATAGCCGGAAGAAGAGACCTAGTTGAGGACCAGCTGCTGGGACCACCCAGACGATACCCTTGGCAGTGGGCCAGTCCGCCTCCCCTTCCTCCGCCTCCCCCCCCGGCCCAGCAGGTTGCACCACCCGTCCCCACCAGACCCACCCCCCCTCCTCCTTCCTCCACCCAGGCTACATCCTCCGACCCCACCACCCCTCCTCCCAGTCCTCCCCCGGCTTCCCTACCATCGCTTGATACAATCAGCAATTCCGACTCAGAGGTCGCCCAGGTGTTACGGGCTGGGAAGAGATCGAGAGACGATACGCTGAGTTGCATCGTACTATCGATCGTGCTACTGAGGCTTTCGTCCAAGCGGGACTCCTTAGCTCCTCAGACCGGGACTTGTACCTCGTATATCCTATGGGGGACTCGAAGGTGGGAAGCCCAACCACGGAGTAGCTGGGTACCTGTTTTTCCTTGCATCGCCTTCTTTCCTATTTCATTCCCGATCTGATCTTATCTTGTACACCACCATACGGACTTATTAGAAGTGTCCACTGCCCTCCGCAGTCCGCAGTATGTCTTCCTTCTTATCTCTTCATCTCCGCTCACATCGCCTTCGGATGGAGCTTGTAGTTAGTACTTTCTTGGATGCTCCACCTCCCCCTGCCAATTCTCCTTACATTGGTAGTAGTTTCCCATCCCCTCAATAGTTACGTATAAAAGCGCCCCCATCAGCGCTCATGTACTTTAGTTAGATCTACGCAATTCATCGCGCAACTTACTCAGCCGCTTGCGAGCGAGAACCACTGTGGCCCCATCCCGAGACCCTGGATGGGCCCTGATCGCGTTTATCATCCTCCACGCACTCCGAAGTGTCGGATACGCCTTCGCATTCCTAATAGTAGACCTTACGTTGCGTTATCGCGTTAACACCAGGCGGGATGGGAGCTTGGACAAGGAGAATACTTCTCTGCACCGTACCACCTACCCACCACAATTCAACCGGGCAGTCTGCCGCCCACTCTGCAGGTACACCGCGCCCCCAGAAGACCCAATCCCTCAGGACTTGCTCCCCTGACTCGGGCCCGTTGTTACTCCTGTGACAGCAACACCCACTTCCATCCCAACTGTCTCCTCCACACCTGTAAGTTCTGCCAGGTCGTCGCCCCAGGCCACCCCCAGTATTCCTGCTCCCGCAACCCCTATCAATGTGCTACCTGCGGTCTTAGAGGACACTCTGCAGCAGAATGCGATGACACTTGGGGTCTTGAGTGGGATGACAACGACGTCGTCTGGAATGAGGGAGACCCCCACGGCTACTGAGTCGGAGCCTCAGTTACAACAAGGGGGTAATGTTACGGGCTGGGCTGAGATCGAGGTGCGATACGCTGAACTACACTGCACCATCTACCGTGCTACTGAAGCATTCGTTCAGGCGGGCCTCCTCAGCACCTCAGACCGAGACTTGTACCTCGTATACCCTATGGGGGACTCGAGCATTGGAAGCCCAACCACAGAGTAGCTGGGTACCTATTTCTTTTTGCACCACTTCCCTTCTTTGTTTCCCAATCTGATCTTATCCTGTACACCACAATATGGACCTAGTAAAAGCGTCACACTGCCTTGCGCAGCGCGCAGTATGTCTTCTCTCTTATCTCTTCGTTTCTGCTCACATTGCCTTCGGATGGAGCTTGTAGTATCTATCCATCTCTGGACACTTTCCTCTTCCTGCTATATCTCTCGTTATAGTAGTAGTTCCCTATCCCTACATAGTTACATATAAAAGCGCCACCATCAGCACCCATGTACTCTAGTTAGATCTACGCAATCATCAGCGTAACTTACTCACACCGCTCAAGTGAGCGAGACTTAGTCCTGGCTTGAAATCGCCATACTTGTGTTGTTGTCGCCCTAACCTTTACCTATTCCCTTCGGATCTTCGTGCAAGCCCTTGTGCTCTTGATCGGCGAGATAGTTACCCACTACCGTGTTAACAGGTACTTATGTGATTCTTTTCACCTCAGGGCTGTGAAAACAGGCGACCTGCTGAGTTTGCTTTTGGTCTTCATGCGCTCCTACGCATGCCCCCATTGCACACACTGGTTCAAAAACTGCTCTGGCCGTACTCAGCATATACACATTCATCACCCGATCCTATCTCCCCCTCTGAGTCCAACGCCTCAAGCCACTGGCTCAGAGGCACATCCAGCTGAGAATGACAGTGCTTTCTCAGAACCCAGTGTTGACGAGCATCCAGTTCAATTCAAAGATGATGCTCATCCTGATCAACCATGCACAGCGTTTGTTGGACCTAGCAATAAACTTTATCGAAACTATCACCCATTTCTCACTGGTGAGTACCATCAAATGATTTGACATGGTAATCAACAAGTTGCAGGACAACCTTGTAATTCAGATGGCGAGTTTTTACCTGAAGGCTCTCCACCTGCTCTGTGACCCAACCAGCACAACCAAGACTGGTTTCCATTTGAAAACCACATAGAATTCGAGCTCACTGATTTCCTGTATACTCGAAATCAAATGTCCAGCACGCAGATTGATGAACTCCTCGATATTTGGTCTGCTTCCTTGTTTCAGCTGGGTGGGAAAGCGCCCTTCGTAGACAATGACGAGTCCAACAGGTACGTAGGCAATGTTACAACTACAATATGCTCATGTTCATACCTCACTCAACAGGTACCGGTCAGTGACGCACAAAGACCTTTATAGGGTCATTGATAACATTGCGTTGGGTGATATAAAATGGAACAACTTCACTGTGCAGTACACAGGTGAACGCCTTGAGTCAAACTCCCCATCGTGGATGGACGACGCATATCAAGTTTATTTTTGTGATCCTCGTGAAGTCATCAAGAACATATTAGCTAACCCTGAGATCGCCAAAGCAATGGACTATTCACCATATCGTGAATTCGTTACTGGGACAGATGAGCGGCGGTGGTGTGACTTCATGTCGGCTGACTGGGCTTGGAAACACGCGGTAAGTTAATGAATCTATTGAGTATTAAAGTCATTGATTTGTGGGCAACTAGGACATCATTGCAGGTGATCCGATGACACACAGTTCTGTCTTTGTGCCAATAATCCTCGGTAGCAATAAAACTACTGTCTCGGTTGCCACCAGTCAGAATGACTTCTACCCATTGTACCTGTCAGTTGGAAATGTGCACAATAGTGTTCAGTGTGCACATAAAAATGCCTTGGTCCTCTTGGGTTTTTTGGTGCAGCCAAAAAAGTGAGTACATCTAACTTTTAGATTGGTTTGATCTGATGGCATTCACAGCTACGAAGGTTCATGCCAAAACCAAGGAATTTCATGACTTCCATTGCCAACTTTTTCATTCATCACTTTCGCTGATCCTACAGTCATTGAAGCCTGGTATGACAACACCTGGAGTGATGCAATTTGGAGATGGCCATTTCTGTCGAGTTATCTTCAGTCTTGGTCCATACATTGCCGACTATGAGGAAC
>JBBPTU010001520.1:0-11834 GCA_038094295.1 Tylopilus aff. beelii
TTTAGAACCCGACTATGAGAAGATCATTCGCACGACAGGGGACGTGGAGCTCCAAAAGCTCACTGTCGTCCCTCAGACCGTCTTCCTCAAATCGCGCTCTACCGCAGACCTCTCACGTTCGTCGCGCCGTGACATGTTGGCGCGACTTGGTACGCCGCGGATGAGTCGGGCTGCCAGCGCCGACCCTTCTCCGAACGCGCCCGGGTTTGACGAGTTGCGGCGACGACTCGCAACGATCAATAGTTCTGCTTCGTCCCTCAACCTCGCTGCCGCGGCACGCGAACGAGCTGCGCAACCACCTCCACTCCCGAGCGTTGCTACCACGTCGACGCTCGCACCGCCGAACCCTGCACCGGCTCCCGAACGTCCTAGTAGCCCGACTGACTCGGTGGTGACGACTTCGTCGGCGCTCCGCGCGCCGCATCGACTCCAGATCGGAGGTGCAGACGGACAGAAAGCTGCACCTGCTGTCGGGTCGTCGAACACTAACGCCGTTGGGGTTCTTGAAGCCCCTCCGCGCATCCGTTCGGATTGTTCGCCAGAGCGCTCTGGGAGATCCTCGCCGACCACGGCGGCCACCACCCGGCAGACCGTCCGGTCGCGCGTCACCTCTCTCCAGCCCATATCTACATACGGTACGTGTTGTCCATCACGCCCCAGTTCGTATCGTTGACGCAGTCACAGACGGCCAAGAAGTGGGGATCAACAACTTGCTGGAAAACCTCTACCTGGACAACAACCGCGAGCTCCAACACGACTTTGGCCCGCGCGTGCACGAGGGACCGATCCGTCGGCGGAACGCCGCCCGCCAGAGTTTCATCGCGCGGGACAATAGCAACCGCCGCGTCGAAGCCACGCTCGTCGCGCACCTCCACTCCCACACGGACTGTATCACCGGGCTCGCCGTCGCCCCCGACCACTCGTTTTTCGTGTCGGCGTCGGACGACGGGAGCGTCAAGATCTGGGACACGGCGCGATTGGAGAGGAGCGTGACGAGCAAACCGCGGCATACGTACACGCAACATCATGCGCGCGTCAAGAGCCTGTGCATCATCGAGGGCGTGCACTGTTTCGCGAGCGCGGCCGAGGACGGGAGCGTCCATGTCGTGCGCGTGCACGTGAACGCGTCGGGGTCGTTGCCCAAGTACGGTAGGCTGTCGGTCGTTCGAGAACATCGGGTGGAGTCGCCTGGAGAGTATGTCACGTGCATGTCCCATTTCAACACGGGTGCGTCGTTTTATCCTAGTCAGGGACTGGCTTGCTAAACGGGTCGGTCTAGACGGGGCGTCGAACTTGGTGTACGCGACGACGCATTCGGTCGTCGCCACGCTGGATCTGCGAACGATGCGTTTGTTGCAGCGGTTGGAGAATCCGCGCCATTTCGGCTCGATTACGTGCATGTGCATGGATCGAAAACGGACGTGGATCTTGTTGGGCACGTCGTCGGGGGTGCTCTCGCTCTGGGACAAGCGGTTCGGACTGCTGCTCAAGAGCTGGCAAGTTGGTCGCTCCGGCGCCGGCAGAACGGCGCGGGTACACCAGTGCGCTGTGCACCCGACGAAAGGCAAGGGGCGGTGGGTGATGGTCGCGGTGGAGACGTGGAAAGGCGGTCTGGAACCCGCACCATCGACGTTGATCGAGGTGTGGGACATCGAGAAGACGACGTTGGTGGAGAGCTACGTTACGCGGACCACGGCGACGGCGTCTGAGCCTGTCCCGGAACCCGAGGAACAGACGGGCATCGAAGCGGAACAGAATCCGGCATCGGCGATCGCTGCGCTCGTGAACTCGCGGTATCCAGGCGGCGCGGCGTACACCGGCGCGGGCTTTGCGCGCCGCGACCGCGGATCGTCGCAGAGCGTCCAGCGAGAAGACTCGCCCACCACGCCGTCGCCCGACGTGCGCGCGATGGTCGTCGGGCTGGACTTTGGGGGCTACTCGGGGATGTACCGATCGGAGATCGTAGACCTCTCTGCGGACGTGCCAAACTCGAACCGCAACCGGGGGTTCGTCGTGAGCGGGTCGGAAGACCGGCGGGTGAGGCTGTGGGACGTGAGCAGGGTGGAGCGGACGTCGGTGTTGGTGAGCGCGGAGCTCGAGGTCGAGCGGCCGAGTTATAGGTACGTGGTTCACTACGCGTGCTTTGGTGTGGTCTGACGTTGGGCGTAGTACCGCGCGGTCGCCGAGTGGGGCGGTGACGAGCTACGTCGAGACGTGGGTGCAGTCGCCGAACGCGACGAGTCAGAACAACCGGGCGCCGCAGCGCATGTCGATGATCACGCATCACCAGCAGAACTTGCTCAAGTCGCACCAGGACATCATCACGGCGGTCGCGTGCATTGATGCCCCGTTCCGAGGGGGGATCGTGAGCGGCGACAGGGCTGGGGTGCTCAAAGTTTGGAGGGTGGGATCTGGGGACTAGATTAGAATATATATCAAGCCGATGAATCTTATTCCAACTGAAATCGTGAGCGTGTGTGGAGATTAGATTAGATTTCGCAGTATGAGAACGAAATAATTTTTGCGAAAGGTCCAAAAGTAGACAAGACGACCAAAATCGAGTCAGGTCGAATGCTGCGATTGCTCGCCCGACCGCGGTCGTATCGTGTCCTTGTCCGCCATCGCATCGACAGACTCGCATCCTCCGTCTCACCGCGACACCCACGTACGATGTCTGCCGCAGCCGTCGCATCGCTCCAGGACGGCCCACTCCCGAGTCCTGGGGACGGAAAGAAACAGCCAAAGGAGAAGAAGGACAAGGCTCAGATTGCCACGTCGCAATACCCGCTCGAGGTGCGTCTGGTCGTCGATGACGGTGGAGAGGAAGAGGCTCAGCGCGCGTTCACAGCTCCAACCACCGCCCGACTACATCGATCAGCGGATTCGTCTGTTCGAGCGGTTGCGCACCGAGTACGACGAGTTCGTCCGCAGTGCGTCTCGCCGTCCGTCTCGTCGTGCTTCTCTTGACGTGGATTTACAGCACAACCGAGAGAGCCGATCACCATCACCCTAAAAGACGGCTCCGAGCGCAAGGGGACGAGCTGGGAGACGAGCCCGATGGACGTCGCCAAGCAAATTCAAAAGAGCCTCTCGGAACGCGTCGTGATCGCCAAGGTAGGCATCTCGACGTCCCATGCTGTTCCTTGCCCTGACACGTCCAGGTCGACGACGTGCTCTGGGACCTCGAACGGCCACTCGAGCGTTCGTGTCGGCTCGAGTTGTTGGATTTCGAGCATCCAGAGGGTGCGAGACGTCCTTTTTTTTCACCCCTCGTGCGCAGTAACGACGACCATTGGCAGGCAAACGCGTCTTTTGGCACTCTTCTGCACACGTGCTCGGAGAGGCCGCGGAGAGACATTATGGATGCCATCTGTGTCTCGGGCCGCCGACGGATGATGGTTTCTTTTACGAGATGGGAATCCAAGAGAGGTACGAGCCCTCTTGCGTGCGCATCTCACAAACTGAACGTGTCGCTGAACAGAGTCGTCACCAATGCAGACTACCCTGCGCTCGAAAAAATTGCCGAGAGTGCGGTCAAAGACAAGCAAAAGTTTGAGCGATTGGTTGTCTCGAAAGAGAACCTCTTGGAGATGTTTAGCGTACGTCGAGGACATCGACATTGTTGGATACGAACGCTGACCGACCTGAACACGGCAGTACAACAAGTACAAGAAATACCTCATCGAATCCAAGATTCCCGATGGTTCCTCCACCACCGTTTACCGTTGCGGGCCAATGGTCGACTTGTGTGTCGGGCCTCACATTCCTCATACCGGCAAGATCAAGGCATTCATGGTCACCAAGGTCAGCCGGGTGTGTTGATCCGGTCACGCGAGAATAATCATCCTCCCGCAGAACTCCGCATCTTACTTCTTGGGAGACGCGAAAAATGACTCGTTGCAGCGCATATACGGCATCTCGTTCCCTGACAAGAAACAACTATCAGATTACAAAGCTTTCTTGGCAGAGGCAGCCAAGCGTGATCACCGTAAAATCGGGAGGGTAAGATTCGATCGAATGGAGCGAGGCGTGGCTCTTTACCCCACATTCAGGAACAAGAGCTATTCTTTTTCAACGATCTCAGCCCGGGAAGCTGTTTTTTCTTACCCCATGGCACCCGGATCTACAACACGTTGCTCGAGTTAATGAGGGTATGTGCCTTGTTCGGGTCATTCCGCACTGATTATCGAGCGATCGGCGCAGTCAGAATACCTCAAACGCGGCTACCAAGAAGGTGAGCCTTACCTCGTGGCGTTGCCGGCCTCTGTCTCACATTGTGGCAGTCATCTCCCCAAACATGTACAACTCGAAACTGTGGGAGACCTCGGGTCACTGGCAAAATTACAAGGACGACATGTTCACGCTCGAGATCGAGAAGGAAAAGTGGGCCCTGAAGCCAATGAACTGCCCCGGTCATTGCCTCATCTTCGACTCCCGGGACCGGAGCTACAGAGAGTTGCCGATCCGAATGGCCGAGTTTGGTATCGTGCACAGGAATGAAGCCTCGGGTGCGCTGACCGGCTTGACTCGAGTCCGGCGCTTCATGCAAGACGATACACACGTGTTTTGTATGCCGTCACAGGTGAGAACGGGCGGTATGACTAAACGACGTTTGGTTGACGACGAGTCGGGCGCAGATCACCTCCGAAATCGAGGCACTGTTTGACTTTATGCAGCACGTATACGGCCTGTTTGGATTCGAATTCCGAATGGAACTGTCAACGCGCCCCGAAAATTATCTCGGCACGGTAGAGACATGGGACATTGCTGAATCCGTTAGTCATTTCCCGTCTGTCACCGGACAATGTCATGTTGACTACGCGTGTATAGCAATTAAGTGAGGCTCTCGAAAAGCAATACCCTGGGCAGTGGGCGATGAACCCGGGCGACGGCGCTTTCTACGGTCCTAAAATTGACATCTACATCAAAGACGCGTTACATAGATCGTTTCAATGCGCCACCATCCAACTCGACTTCCAGCTACCGGAGCGGTTTAACCTAAAGTACCGCTCCGCGGAGGAAATGACGAACCCGGACAGGCCCCCTTCACGGCCGGTGATGATACACCGTGCCATCCTAGGAAGTCTTGAACGATTCATCGCCATCATTACGGAGCATTTCGGTGGAAAATGGTATGTTACTGCGGGTCTTGGGGACACATGGGTTGACCATTTGTGAATGAACAGGCCGTTCTGGCTGTCCCCTCGCCAAGTGCTTGTGATCCCTGTTGCTGTTCCCTATGTGGGTTGCACGTTCATTCTCGCGCGACCTTCGGAACTCATCCCTCTTGGCGGGCTTGTATTTAGAAAGAGTATGCCCAAGAAATCGCCGACAAGCTGTCTGCCCTGGGGTTATTTGCGGACGTCGACAACGGGGCTGATACCCTTCCAAAGAAGATTCGAAACGGCGAAATCGCGCAATACAACTTTCTCTTGGGTACGGGTCTTTTCCGTTTCCCACGATGATTTTTCTAATGTTCTCTTAGTTGTAGGCCAAGAGGAACTCGACAGTCGGTCAGTCAACGTCCGAAACCGGGACGACGTGGGTACGAAAGCCAAGGGCCAGATGGTACCTCTGGACGAGGTGACTGCCAAGCTAGTCGCGCTCAAGACTTCACGACGCATCGAAAATAGACTTGATTGAAATTTTACAGTAGCTATCTACAATGTAAGGGAACTCGGGCGGAACAATGCAAATCATGACTTGACGCGGCCAGAGGGCCCAAACAGAGAGACTACATGCGTTTGCCAGCACGCCGGCGCATCTTGCGCCTCCGGCTTTTCGTCCTGTCGAAACGAAACACGATACCATAAGCATCATCGTATCCACGGCCTGCAAGAATGGCCAAGACAAATTTTTACGCAGTAATACCGCCCATGAACTGGTTCCGCTATGTACGCGCGTAAGTGGATTTCGGTCAGCGACGGTCACGGAAGCGTACCAAAGCTTGAATAGCATCACGCTCCGTGGGCGGCAATCCATTGATCTGATCCTGCGTCAGGCTCAGCACCTGTATTAACATTTGCTGTAGGTAAAGAAAAAGAGACCGGAATTAAACTTGTAAACACCCATCGCCAAGGTCGATCACGACTCACGCGTTGTGCAGGATCTATATTGAGTTCAGGCACAGAGCTTGGCGGCGCTTGAGCGGGGGGTGCGGGTTGAGGTGGCGGAGGCGGCCGGTAGTAGGCATGCTGCGGGGCCATGTGCGGAGGTTGTTGATACATACTTGGCGCGGACACCGGCGGTGGGACCGACATTTGCGGAGGCAATACCGGAGGTGTTGGATGCATCGGTGGGGGCTGTTGATACGTCGGCATTTGGGGCGGGGGAGGCCCCGACGGCGCACTGTTACCCACGGTGGCCTGCAACATACGCTACGGGCGTTGGTTAAACAACCGTACTTTCCACGGGCCGGCCACCGCACGCCGAAGGTGGCACATACCTGGAGGACTGCTTGGTCGACAATCTTGTTCAGCAGCAGCGCCTGGAAGAGCGCGTACGCATACTGCGGGTGGGCGACTAGGAGCGCTCTTGCTTGTTCAGGGTGTGTGATCACAAATGCCTAAGGGAGAAACGATCGATCACGGGCCGGGCGTCATTTCACAACACTGTTTTGGCACGTTTCTGAAAACCGCTGCACACCTTCATTTGTGCCAGCACTTCCACTAACTGAGCTGGATTCATCGTGGCAAGGGTCTGACTGATACAATCCAATGCAGTAGATCCTGGGGGTACAGGGACGCCGGGGGGTAACGACGAGAGAAAGGCGGCTGGGTCTTGAAGCTTTTGGTCTCTCTGGTCATAATGGTCTCGGTCGCGATCACGGTCTCTGTCTCGATCCCTGTCTCGATGACGATCACGCCAATGCCCTCTTGGATCACTACCATCTAGTAGTTCGCCTCGCACTGTCGTCTTGCCTTCGAGAAAAGGGTCCGAGTCCGCCAAATCAATCCGCAAGGGCCGGCCGCCGACGTCGACGTTGTTGAGGTTTCGCACAGCAGAAAGAGCAGTTTCATGATCTTGGTGACACGAATGACAGGCACACAGGCGAAGTAGCACAGGTGTTTTGACGGAGCGCACAGGGACGCATTGATCGCGGGAGGGTCGGAACAAAAACGTCGGGAAGGGTCAGAGAACCGTCAAACTGGCAAGAAAAAAGATGGATTTGATGTACCAGCAAATTCACAAAAACCGTAACCTCTAGGTTTTCCGGTCTCCCTGTCGAAAACGAGTCTGCTGGAGTTGAGAACGAAGAAAGAGGACGAGGCGAGGGTCCCACCTGAAGCCAACGACATGGCCAACAGACTTGAAGACGTCGATCAGCTGGTCCTGTAGGGCACTCAGGACGGGGCAGCGACGAGCAGTGGGATGGTACTTTCCTCGCCCATGTTGTAGGGCACGTTTCCAACTAGGCAACGAAAACGTGAGTCAGACGAGCGCAGCGCCGAAGACGTACGCACCAAAGACCACCTTGCTCATGATGGAGTAATGCCGGGGGACGAGTCAGACTGTCAGAGTTGTTCGAGTCGTGGATATGCGACAGTTGTGGCGTCGTACGTTCTGACTCAGCCACGACTCACAACAAGGGCATAATTTTTCATTGCATGACAAACGCGGGCGAGACGGTCGCAGATGACCCATCCACCGGCGACGATGACTATGACGTAGGGATATCCACCGCTGGACGACTTCCTCTCCACTGGTGCCTTCGAGCATCTTCTCCACCACTCCACAAGGCGTGAGATCCGGTGCCCTCCCCGTAGCACCCTCCAGCACCCAGTTGCTCCGTCGCACCGGGTGATCCCTGATCCCATTGCTGTGGTCTTGCCGAGCATCGACTCCGGGCTGTGACTCGAACATGAAGATCAGGTCCTGGCCTAGCCAAGCGTCTCGAACTTGAATCCTTCCGCAGTGCCGAGATCACAGCCTCCTTGGCTGTGCTAAAAATACAATACGTCGGGCAAGTCCGATCGCTATATGACTCCGAGCATATAAGTAGTCACTGGACCTCGACGGATCATCTTCAGCAACTCTCCAAAACTCGTCGACAACTTTCTATGACCGTTGTATCCACCCACTCGATAGTTCACAAGCTGTCATCCCACTCCAGTCAACAGGATCGCTTCCGGTCTATGGACCGTGCCTTGGCCCGAAGATATGTCGTTCATATGTTGCGGGAGCAGAATAACGCGTTGGAACGGAGGGTACGCCAAGGTAGTCTCGTTTACAAGCCTAGGTATGCTGGCTCACCGGACCACCATTTGTTTAGCTGCTGATGCCTTCACAGACTAGAATTGTGCGATGATCCATCCTCATCTCGCATAACTGCCACACTTGAGCTTCCGGGAATGAAGTCAGAGGAGGTCAGGGTACATTTAGACAAGAGCGATACACTCCTCATTTCCGGGGATCGCCGCGCGAGAATGCCCTCAGACCAGGGAAGCGATGTAAAGTATCTCGCAAAGGAAATCAAATACGGCCGTTTCGAGCGTGTGCTGCACGTTCCAAATGGTACGATGGTATGTGACTCGCCATCTTGGCATCCTGTACAGAGTTGATCACTCCCTATAGATGAGTACCATTTCGGCAGCCATGAATGATGGGCTACTTGTCGTCTCGTGGCCAAGAGTGCCGCCCGGAGCTACCGCACCCAGCCATGACTCCCCTCCTAGCTCGGCGGTATGACTCGCTCCCTGATGATTTGATCTTCGAGCTATCTACTTTACTGCTCTATTGTTCTTATATCGTAGACTTCTTAGGTCTAATTTGTTTGACGGCCTTAATTTTTTTTTTGCACTTTTTGGACATTTTTACTTGCGATGTACCCCGGTGGATATCTTTCTCTTCCTTTCGTGACTCTTTCACCACTTGCTGTTGTAATCTAATCAACTGTAAGCCATACTCATGCTCACTCAGCCAATGGTGATCAATTTGATGTAGCTATTTCCACAATGGGCGAACAATGACTCTAGAGGTACAGCCTAATCCTCCGTGTGCTGGACTTTACCGATCACAAAGGCACACCTCGCTTCCTCGGCTGCAGGCTGTGCTTCCATATAGCTACCGCTGACAGTCGTCAAGTTTTTTGAGTTTTGCATGAGTACCATGCGGACTTTGCTGTGCGGCGTGTACCGTTCCCATGTCGGCGACCTATCGAGTTTGTAGGTATTCGGGTTCCCAGAGCGCACGAACGAGAGCCAATAGGCAACGAGCTCCGACACGAACGCGCGTTCGGCCGCCGTCTGAAGGGTGAACGTTCCGGTTCCGTTGAATCTATGAAATGGCAGACGGTGAGTCACAATTACTCGTAGTACAGGGCGGCGGCGGACAGGACGCGCGCCAGATCGGCAGCCATTGACACCCACCCTGTGTTTATCCCATCAAACATCATCCAGTTCTCCGCCGCGTGTGCCACTGCGTCGCTACCGCTCGTGGGATTAGGGGTATTATAGCGGTACGCCCAAGTATCTGAATATAGCGAGGCGGGACCGCCTACTGCCTCGCGCTTGCGCAATACAAGTGAGTCGGGGTATGAATCTGCGATCCGACAAAGCTTACGCCACATATCACTTCGGGTTCTCCAGTTGCTACTTGGAACTGTTGGGCGGGTGAGTCATAGTCACACAGGGGGTACATGGCTTCAAACTCCTGGATATCCGTTTCTGTGAGCGCAGGGAAATACTTCTTTAGTGCGACAGAAATGTTGGTTCCTCCAGAAAGGGTTTCGTTGGAGGTGGAGCTGCATGTCACCGTGAGGTACGGATGGATACAGCAACCACCTGAACTCACCCAACGATGAGTGGGACACGTGTGAACCGGTCCAACTGGAACCGCAGCGTTGGGTATCCAGAGAACAAGACGCCATCTAGGACAGGGTGAAAGGAGTTGTACAGCCCATTGCTGTTAGGACATGAGGATCGAGTCTGTCCCCTTGACACGGTGACTCACAATTTTCCTTGCCGAGCAGCATCCTGTGCTCTGGTGAGAGCGCTGACGCTCGCGCTCCTCAAGCATGCCATTCGATCGCCTATGAATCCAGTGCCGCAGCCAGCGTTAGAGGAATAAAATTCGAAGAGCGGCTACAGGGCAGGGCGCTTGACTCAGCGCCGAAACAGCATCTCAACGAGCGTTCATACGAACCTGCTGTTCCTCAGGAGTGGGTAGGGGTGTCCTGAAGATGCTCTGCGCAATAGCGCCGTGGAAGAGTCGCTCTCCTTGATTGGCAATCATGTGCAGTTCGACAGAAGAACCACCTGCACTCTGGCCGTTGATCGTGACACGGTTCGGGTCACCCCCAAATGCGCTGATGTACTGGTTTACCCATCTGAGTGCTTGAATTTGATCCTGGAACCCGACATTAAAGTCCCCAAACAAAGCATTGGTGAACTCTGGCACTGCAAGGAAGCCAAAGGAATCAAGGCGGTAGTACACAGACACGATGACGATATTGGGACTCTGGTGAATCCAACCGTCGAATGGCCAGTTCCTCGGGTTGCCATAGATATAGCCTCGGGGAAAGGTGGGTATATCAGAATCACTCCGGAGACCTGACCGACTTACCTCCTCCGTGGATATAAAAAAGCACAGGTACTTCATGACAGGATGAGCACATCGAGTAGACTCCAGGGCATGGTGGCTTACGATTGTCACCTTTCTTGGCCCCGTACGGCGTGTAAATGTTGACCTTTAGACAGTCTTCCGATCCAGCACCACCAGCGTCCCCGGCTACAGAACGCAACCCGCGGAGATAAGAATACCTCGAACCAGAGAAAGACAACCGGTCGTACTCACCCCCCGTAGTGCCTTGTACGCAGAACTCAGGGTAATACGTTGCATTGATAACTTGCCCAGTGGCCTCCTCGCTCACGCGGTTGGTGTTTAAGGGAACGGTCGCCCTAAAGCGAAGTTCTCCAAGTGGAGGTTCAGCATATGGAATCCCCAAGTAGGCGACCGTGTTCGGGTATGAATGATTGCCCAGGTAAGTAGCATACCCAACATTCACTATGGGGCCCGTCGTGCCAGTGGCAGACACAGGAGCTGACGCTCGGCCTTGGTTAGAGAGAAGTAGCAGGGATACGGCAAGGATGAGCATTAGTTAGTTCAAACACTGATAACGGCATAATAGGCGGATTATATTCAAGCACTAAAGGTGAGGTGATTACTCACCTTCTGGTTCAAACGTTCAATGTCAGCCGGGTTCTCAGAGATTCTTTTCTGATCATGAAGCACGATCATGATGGTTCAGAAACTTTCCCCAACCAAGCCGAAACGGCAGTATGATATTGTTTGGGATCTGGAAGTAGTAATAGATTCTGGTCATCCAAACATAGAGATATACTCCTCACAAATACGGTGCTGGAACCTAACCCGGACAATAGAAAGAATAAACGACTTATGCGATTCACTAGCTAGCATGCATGACGTTTTTCGGACAGCTGCTGCCGTAGACACCTCCGTCACACCAGTTACACTCGCGTCCGGAATCCGATTCCCGTCATATCTCTACAATGCATGTGCGCCCTTGTTCTGCTACGAGTTAACATCACCAATGTCATGAAAGTTATAAATGAATAAGTCCAAGCGCTGCCGTACATAGTAACTTGAATGGTAGCACGATATCAGTAAAGCAAAAGGACAAGTTCGTCCAAGAATTATGTACAATCTGAGTCCATGGTATACTACGAATAGGTATCGAGACCGATTCAACGACTGATTGAAAATGGTACGGTATGGAAGGAAGATTGTCGGATATAGTACGTACCCGACCGTCACATCAGACAACTTCGGGATCATTTGCAGCTTTTGGCTCGCCCGCGGAGGCAGACATGGCT
>JBBPTU010001521.1:0-11832 GCA_038094295.1 Tylopilus aff. beelii
ATGTGCGTCTCTCCTAGGGCCCCTACTGTGACTGACTTTCTAGTTTGAAGCTAAATAATATCGAGCACTTACTGCTTGGCGTTGTGCTCTGCACTCCTTGGAGCACACTTGGTTCATCCTCTCCGAGTACGTTTACGCGACACTTGTCATTGGCAGGACTTCTCTGTGGAGTGTCAGAAGGTGTTCCACGAGAGACACGGCGCTTTGGAGTGGCACACCGACTTCGTCGCCGTTTATTTCAGTTGGGGTAAACGCATATTCCCGTCCTAAATCTGCCATCAGGAAGATGGGGAAAGGGTTCACGACATGTCAACCATCTATCCGTTCTATGACACCTGCTCCCGTGCACTGATCGGCTCTGGGTGACATAACAGATCAATGAGTGGCAAAATGTTTGACGTTGGCGTGTAAGTACCACCGGTACGTGCTTCTAGTTTTCGCGACTTACCACTAGCTACTTACCTGTAACACTGAGGAATCCACAGACCTAGTGGTCAAACCCGCACAGAGAGCAGAGGGTGCTCTCTAGAAACGTCCTCTCCATTGTCACTAGCCAGTCAACCGTGGCCGGGATGCTCGGGACAGCAAGTAGCGCATGGTGAGTATGCATGGCACTGGTACTAGAGGATGCCTAATGCTCAAGGTTTGCAGGTGATATGCATGTCGTGCTTTGGGACTCCAACTCCACTCTCCTCCAACTGGGGAGTCGGATAGATATATCGTAGTCGTCTCTTCGTCGCAATTATTGGCTTGTAAGTGGCGCTACTTATTTGCAGCGATGAATATTCATCTGGGGAAATTCTCATGCTCCAGCCGACTTCGCAGCCAGGTCTCACTTACTGTCTAGGGAAATGCCACTAGATCGTCATATGCGTCCAGATGCAGATACGAGAGTCTCGAGAGTGTTGGCAGAGAATAATTTCGTACTGGAGTCTTCGAAGCGGATCCTTCCATCTGGGGCATCGTTGCAACTAGGCTATGTTGACCACTCTCGATGTCGGCCTCATCAAAGACACGAATAGCGATGAGATCACACTGTGTCCTGAGGATTTATCTCTTTAGGCTCCTGCCAAATGACCATAGACTCTGATCCGTTGTTTATTTCCATCCTCCGCTCTCACATGGACAAAGAAACCCTTCGATCTGTGCCTGACGTTACATAGGCGATAAGGTGGAACCTCTACTTTCAGGGTTTGATTTAAGAAGCCAAATTGCACGTCGAGAATAAGGCTTCAACTGGGGTCTCTGCAGAAGATTCCGTCTACTAGTAACGTATGTTACTGCAGCTCTGGTTTGCACCGGTCATTTAGATATTCTTATCGCGTAAATGCTACGATGATGTGTCGTCCCGCACACGTCGAAATGCCGTCGTGACATGGACGTATGTGATCCATCTGAGTCTGGACACTTGGAAAAGAAGGGACTGCCTGGTTCTCAATCCGCAGACTGCCAGACGAAGCATTGTGTTGTGAGTCCCAGTCAAGTGGAGAACTGGTCTTGCAAGATCGTAGTGCCCAAAGGCTAAGTGTTCTCAGCGACTAAGCTATGCGGGGTGCTTGCCCTAAACTCGGTATGAAGCATCTGACCTTGATGTGAAGTTAGAACGCCTCTCTTTACATTCTTCCTCCCCATCCTCCTGCCCGTCCCACCATCCTGAAGCATTAATTTGCTTCTCTCCTGTGCCCGTTCTCGTCCTGCAGAATCCCATGGCTTCCCAGTTCTCCCAGCAATACGCGTGTAAGTCAGTGGCCACCAGATCAATCTTCATCTAACCGACTCGTTCTATTAGTCCGCGCTCAAAAGAGCATTGGTCTCGTCGGTGGAACGCCAGACTATGTCCCGCTCTCTGGCTTCGTCAACCCCGATGTTCCAGCTCGTACCTACCACTATAGCAACGATGGAAGGCTGTTCGCCTATGCTCTTCCAAGCGTGTGCGTATAGCCTCTTGCCACGTCGCCCGACTCCGCGGTCTCAGTTTACGTCTTCGTTTCAGTGTTCGGATTTTCCAGGCAGAAGGTGCAAAGCTATTGCAAGAACTGAGTATACCCAACATCATCGAGCTGCAGTTCTCTCCTCGCGGAACGTACATCTCCACCTGGGAACGTCCTGGTGCGTACAAAAACATCGTGCATCAGCCTCGTGTTTGCCTCACCATCCGATAATCGATTTGTATCTATTTCCCACTGTCAGTCAAGCTCGAGGACGGCGCACAGCACAAGAACCTCCGCATCTTCTCCGTCTCCACGGGCGAAGAATTAATCGCCTTCACTCAAAAGTCCCAAGAGGGCTGGGATATTCAATATACCATCTCCGAGTCGCATGCAGTCCGCCTTGTCTCGCAGGAGGTTCAGATCTTCCGTCCTGCCGAGTGGGACAAAGGTGTCGTTGACAAGCTGAAAGTTGAAGGTGCCTCAATGGTGTCGCTTAGTCCTGGGTTAAATCCTTCCATCGCGGTTTTTGTTGCGGAGAAAAAGGTTTGATTTAATCATTTTAGAGTATATGCCAGCTTATCAACATCCTATAGGGTGCACCTGCCAGCGTCAAGATTTATGGTCTGCTCACCCTCTCTGGTGCTCCGACGTGTTCAAAGACGTTTTACAAGGCCGATCGAGCCCAGATCAAGTGGAACGAGTTGGGGACTCAAGCCCTCGTCGTCACCCAGACCGAGGTCGACAACTCTAATATGAGCTACTATGGAGAGACGTCTATGTATCTCCTTAGTGCAGCGGGTAATTTTGACTGCCGGGTGGCTCTTGACAAGGAAGGGCCTATTCACGACGTCGCATGGAGTCCCAATAGCAAAGAATTCGGAGTGGTGTATGGCTGTGAGTTGACCACTCAGATCATCGACATACTTTGCTTAAGTTCTCTTGGCAGACATGCCCGCTAAGACGATGCTCTTTGACCAACGTGTCCGTACACTCCACGACTTTGGTTCAGCACCGCACAATACCATTTCCTTTAATCCCCATGGTCGCCTTCTCCTCCTCGCCGGGTTTGGTAATCTCGCTGGTAAAATCGACGTGTTCGACCGGCGTACGCTTAACAAAGTATGCACCATCGATGCTCCGAACACCTCGTATTGTTCTTGGTCTCCAGACGGACGTTTTCTCTTAACTGCGACGTTATCTCCCCGTCTTCGCGTGGACAACGGGATAAAAATTTGGCACGCGAGTGGTCCACTCGTCAACGTGCAGAATGTCGAGGAACTCTACCAAGCCAACTGGCGCCCTACTCCCGTAGATCAAGTACCACCATTTGGACAAACCATTCCGCCAGCGCCCCAGCCGGCGCCCAGTGTGTTGACTACCGCTCTAACGGCAAAGGCTGTATCTACTAAGCCTGCGGGTGCTTATCGCCCTCCTGGTGCGCGCGGGCTCGCGACACCAGCAATCTTTAAGCGCGAAGACGAGGGTGGGACACCACGTAAGCCCACAGGAAGTGGCACCGTGAGCGGGAGTGCGACACCACCCCGAGGATACAATAGGAGCCCAAACGTACCTGGAAGTATGCC
The DNA here is from genome assembly GCA_038094295.1 of Tylopilus aff. beelii. Taxonomy (NCBI): domain Eukaryota; kingdom Fungi; phylum Basidiomycota; class Agaricomycetes; order Boletales; family Boletaceae; genus Tylopilus; species Tylopilus aff. beelii. The sequence continues at coordinate 3,515 of JBBPTU010001521.1, forward strand.
GAGCAATGGGGTCTCTCAGAATGGGCAAGCGGGGCGGCGACACGTGCCCGGTGCTGCGCCTCGGACACCCCCGCCTACGGGTGATCAAGGGCCAGGAGAAGGAGTGCAAGGGCAGGACAAGAAACGTAAGAAGAAGGAGAAGAAGAAGGGGGAGAAGGCAGACGGATCAGGTACTGTGACGCCGAGCGGGGGCGAGTCTGCAAGGCCATCGCTGGACATTCGGACGAACGGTGCTGGGGTCGAGATGGCCCCGGAACTTGCGATAACATCCGTACCACCTACCCCCGTTGCGGAGCAGCTAGATCCTGTCGCAAAGAAGGTCCGCAATCTGAACAAGAAGGCGAGTCATTTGCACACTACGCCTCTGTTCCATGTCACCTAACACGCAAACGATATCTTTGTATTATAGTTAAAGGCTATTGAGGAACTCAAGGAGAAGGCAAAACGGGGTGAGCGTCTCGAAGCAACACAACTCAAGAAGATGGAGGGCGAAGTAGATATCCGCAAGGAGCTTGCTAGCCTTGGGATCACAGGATGATCGTTCGAGCGCCGATTCCATCGCTGATTGGTGTAACTTTTGAAGGATGATTTCCTCCCACCGAGTGTTCCTTGAGCGCCTATGGATATGTAGCGCTATGGTTTTCTGATTAATCTATGGGTTGTTGCGGCAAAAAATTTATTAGAGACTGATGGACATGAACTCCGTGTGTCGTTACAGCTGTACAAGAGAGGGAACAATAGCGTGTGCGCCCTCTGCCCAAAAGATTTTTGTTTACGACTTGAGTAGCCATGGTTTGTTAGTGAGCGTCCAATCGTCAATAATTTTCCAAAAGTGTGCAACCACCGACTTGTCGACGTGTCTTCGGTGAGGGTCAATCTAGCGAGCAATGTTCTCAATGGGGTCGATGGAGAGGGCGTGGAGCTCACCTTAAGCTCTGTCACGTTCCAATCCTTGATTTTTGCATTGGGCGGATCGTTGGCCCATGTAAAGTATATGCCTTTAACTGATGACCCAGCACCGACAAAGTCAGCCATCGATCTCCGCAAACAAGGGCGACGCAATAGAACGCCGACGCACCATGATGGAACAGCGTCCGTGGTTCGTTCCATTTGTACGGTCGGAATTGCCATGCCTGGCCTGTTGTCATCACACATACCACTCGTTCCCATGCATCTGCTCCAAACTTTTGAAGTGCGTCCGTGCTGTCGACGATGAAATACCTCTGGACTGTCCCTGTCCCATGTGATGCTGTGGAAGAGGTAGAGGAGGACGCAGTAGCGGCAGAGGCAGTTGGTGGGTCGCGTCGTCGATCTATGTGGAGAAGGTCCTCAACCCTGGGGTTCCCGGCTGCGGCTGCGCGTTCCCGTGCGGTCGTCGATGGCTCGAAACTAGGTTGGTGAAGTAAGTAAGAGGCTGGGCGCGCATGTGACGGGCGCGACTTACATGGCCTCCTGCAAAAATCGTTTCACATTATGCATTGTGATCAATGCAGTCGGTGACGACGAGATCATGATAATCGGGAACATGCTTTCTGCTCACGAAGCCGATCGAAGTGGGAGACGCAGTGTTATGAATAGGACGTACTAGCTTTACGTGCTTGCATAGGTGGACCAGACGAAGGCGCAGGTGCCGGCGCACTGCCAGGTTTGACATCTCTGAGCTTTTTTAAACGTTCAGTGAAATTTATGTGCAGGGCAGAAAAGTTCTGGGAGTCTACAGCATTAGCGACTCGCCATATCAGACTGCTGGGAGAGGGACAAAGCTTACGTTGGGTTTACTACCCCTCAAGACCGTATTTCTGTCCCGAAGCTCGACTTCGTTTTGTCTGATTCGCTTTACGACTTCCATATCCTGGGCGTCAGCTACATACCGTCGTTTGCTAGGCGACGTGGCGTCAGAAGCATATGAATAGGAGGCATGTTTGGGTGTAGTTGTGGGTGGAGCGCTCGTTGCTCCTGCTCGACGCGGTGGAGTACCGGGTGGTGTCGTAGATTCTAGTCATGATGAAAAAAAAGATGAACCAGTGCGCATAAAGTCTTGGAGGACTTACCGCTCGTCAACGGCCTTATCCGCTCCAAGTCTGCGACCTTTCCTTCCAACCATTCAACAATGCTCTTCCGCTCCGTCACACTTACAAACCCGACAGCCAGACCACTTTCGCGGGCTTGTCGCATGTACTCTGCTCCAGGCGCATCACGAAGCAACCAAGCGAGATAGACGGCTTCAAGGGTGTATACATCGGCAGTAGAAGATGGGCTAGAGATGCCCGGCTTGGTATAGCGCGTAGGGACTGATTTTGGGAGTGTGGTGGTTGGACCGAGAGAAAGGTGTGTTGCTGCAAGTAGGGTTGACGCAAGTTGTCCATGGTTGAGATAGGTGATGGTGATCTTAGACTTGATAGCGTGTCGGAGCGCGAGAAGGGGATCGCCAGTGCTGTCCATCTCGCAGGCTGCTGTTCGACGGGGTATTGTGTTCGTCCCTAGCGAGAAGCGCACTGTCACTTCGGGCCATTCGTTTCGTTCCTTTCTTCCCACGATTTCATCACATGGACAATCCGAAACTCCCGAAGCACCGCAGACATGGCCTCCTATCTCGTCGAGCATGCCCGAATCCAGTCAGCAACCTCTGCGAGAGTGACTATGTCCTTTGCTGAGTACTGAGTCGTCTCCAGCGTCCTCAGCGAGCTTGAGCACAAGCTAGCAATGTTTGCGACGGATTTTTGTCCGACAGCGTGAGTTGGATTACCCGGTGCCTATGTATACCACTCATACGTTTTCTATGTCTGTCGTGTGTTCAATCATATCTTCTCAGTTTGAATTCGAAGCCGCCATCCTGGCCACCGGCACTGTACGATCGCTTCGACTAGTCTGGATTGACACAGGTTCTCTCAAAACGGACGGGAGGACGCTCTTAACGTAGTACTCCCATCCTTTTCTCTCCCGTCAACCGTCACGTTCTTCAAGTGGCTATTGGCGTTTCGTATCGTTTGTCTGTTCTGTCTCTAATTCAACGATGTCAGCGCCTCCTTTCCCCCCCTTTCCTCCTCGCCCTACTCCTCCTGTTCAGGATGATCTTCGTGGCGGCAATCGCGATCACTCCCGGGCTCCTTCCGGTACATCCATTTGCCCGCGATCTATGCAGGGTAACCCACAGCGTACAACGCGAAGCATTCTCCGACCTTCGTCTTCGTACATGTTTCCATCGCACAACCCAGAGGGAGGCCCGCAAGCTCCACGTTCCCAGGCCCTTCCAATTCGCCCCAATGCAGTGTCCTGTCAAAGCCATACCTACTCTTCCCCTGAAGTACGCCCCCACACAGAGAATCGTGCCCGGCAACCCTCTCCCGATCGTTCAAGAATGGAGAACGTACTCACTCCCTCTCACGCTCCCTCTCACTTTATTCCACATCCTCGCGCTGATCGGGGTGCTACTGTGCGAAGACGGAGTGAGTTCATCGCCCGTGTCGATACACCCTCTGCATCTGCAATTCGAGGTCATTCGGCATCTGACGTCCGTGTTGCACACACCTCGCCGCATGATCTCGACCCAGACAGATTGGCCAGAGCGTGCAGACAACCCGCCCCGACTGTGTATCGGCATGACGATCGAGGTCGTCAGGGAAACTCCATGGAGTCCTCTCCTATCAAGGGCCTAGCTGCGGTGCAAAATGGGGACCCTTTACCGCCCCATCCACCCTTACCCAGAGCCAGGATTGGTCATATGTATCGACGTCTGGATGCACTGGTGCGCCGTTCTGGTCGTCGTGCCATGGACTATATTGGTTTCCAAGACGTGGCCATCATACATAACCGGGACAATCAGCTCCGAGAACAATTGTGCCGAAAGCGTAGTGAACGGTTGCGAGAAAAGGATCCAAGCTTTCGTAGGTGAATTCGCTGATGGATCGGAACTATCTCATCGATATCATCCTTCAGATGCAATTGGCTCGCCGCTCGAGGATGTGTTACTCTACGCGTCAACCACCATCGTCATCGGAGATTATGAATATCACCTCCCCACTGTTGTCGTTGCGTGCGTCGAGGAGCTGACAAAGACAGGTTCGTAATCCTCCCCTTTGCACCGTTTCACCCACTTAGCTTGCATGTCTATCTAGGTATCTATCAACCTGGCCTCTTCCGTACCCTCCCGAGTCGTGATCGTCATATCCAGCTCATCGATTTATTTGATAAGAGCCCCAATTTCGGGGCCCAGTTCAATATGCGAGGTCAGGCCATGCCTGACATTTGTGCGCTCTTGTCAACCTTTATTTCGAATCTTCCCGCCCCGCTTTTGGATGCACGGGTTTACACAGCACTTTGGAACTGGTCCGTCAAACCCAGCGTGAAGCGTGAAGATACGCGCCGGGACTCACAAGAGGAGAAAGAAGAGGAACGTCGTGCGAGAGGCGAGCCTCCGGATCTGAACACGCGGACGAAGAGTACAGATATCTACCTCGACGAGGCTGACAGCATGCTTGAAACTGATCAGATCTCTATCGCACAAATCCTCCTCCGTTTCCTCCCCTGCGCGAATCTCTCCCTCCTTGTGTATCTCTGCGAATTTTTCACGCAACTACCGTTGTGTCCCGAGAACGAGCTACAACTCGAAGACGTGGCACGGATATTTGGACACCGTTTGTTGGGGGGTTCGATCAAAGCGGCGTCGCAGCGAATGATGCTGTGGCTCTTGGCGCGGTGGCATCGCATTTTAGAGACGCTGTTTGGAGACTCGGAAATGCCGGCCGTGGCGGCACAAACCTTGCTTGACTCTGAGCCGGTATAAGACTAAACCTCTAGACTAAACCTCATTTCTGGTTTATGGAACAATATCGACTACATAGTCGTAAGGACTATATAATACATGTTTATCATACTCGTCGTCGACGCGTTGTCCTCATCGTCGTCGTTATGCGCCTTGTGCCAATGGGGACCCGGATGAGCGGACAGCGCCAAAAAACGAGAGGACGGGGGGCACAAAAACAGGCCGACGGCATCAGGATCGGGTGGACGGTGTCATGAACACATGGGTAGAGTCAAAGATGGGTCAGCGCGATCATCACGTCGTCATCGTCGTTACTAATAGTGGGCAGTTGCGCCCACACGGGCGCGTTAGGCACGCAGTCAAGCTCAAACAGTTGTGGGTGTTGCGTGTGAGCGGTCGCACTCGAACAAGTGCAGTGGACGTGGCAGACGAGCGGTTGCACTCAAACAGGGATGGTGGGCGAGGGTGTGGTCAGCGTAGCGGGCGAGAGGTTGTCGCCGTGGGTAGTATGTGGACATGTACCCATTGCGGGTTGAAACGTTGACCCATGGGTGCCGGTGAGGCCTTGAGGCCTTGAGGGTGTGCGCCGTGATCACCTCGCGGTGCGCATCGTTGACGTGGTGTATATGGCGTCACAGACGAACGGATTTGACACTATGTGTAGGTTCGTCGCGCATGGACCAGGACGCCGACGAGGATGCGGAACTTACCGAGTGCGTTCGCCAGGCCGACCGGTCCACCACCAACGGTGGTCATGCCCTCATCCTGGATCAACTCGATCGCGAACGCTCGGGGTAGTGTTTTCCATGAATCCGACCGCCGCATGACAACGCCCGCAACGACGATGATCGCACCCCAGGTTTCCACCGCCTAGACAGTCGGCGAGCACCTCTGATCGCCCGACAAGCTCGTCAAAGTCGCTGCCTTCCGCAAGAAGCTAGAGAATGAAAAGGCGTCTGTCGGTGCCAGACTCAAGAACGGCGTCAAGGGACGGCTCGACGTGATTCGCGAAGGACTCGAGAAGTTCCTTAGTTCGCGCAAGAGATTCACACCACCGACAGGCCATGTACAAATCCACAAAGCGTTGTATCGACGTTCGACTAGATTAGCCGGGTGAGTCGGTCTAGCATATGTGCCTGTCCGTTCTATTTAGAGCTAGGTTTCTAGGTCTCCATGGTGCACCGCAATTTTGAGCAGACGGAGATGGTGAACGACTTATTAGAAATGAACTCCGAGCTCGACGTCCTCGCATAGCTCGCAACAGAGAGCCAAGAGCTCATTGGATGCGCTCCAACTATACTTCCAGATCAGCCGTCTCGAGGCGTTCCGAAATCAAACTATACACCAGGCAAAACAGGCGTCTACCGATTCCCGTGAAAAGTTGGTTCGCAGATTCGAGAGGCTTTCACGGTTGATCGTCGACTTTGAACCGTACCTTATGGATCTGGCACGCAACATCCTTCTCCGCTTGTGCTGGCCATCTGGACGTCTTTGTCAAGCTTATCAAGAGAGCAGAGTCCGAAGGTAGAGGGGACGAAAAGGTATCCCAGAACGTCTCGTTGCGTGATATCCTTCTAATTTTGGTTTCACTGAGCTATCGCAGTCCATCTCGTCGAAAAGGTTGCCAAGATGGACGTCGCTTCTAAATCCTAAAGCCAATTTCCGTATTATCAAACACCACTAGAGACCATCCAATCCGCTTTCGACAATTGCTATGAGCTGTATCAATGCGATCCAGGCGCATTCATGGACAATCTCGGTTGGATATACCAGGCCTCATCCGCATCGAGAGCGATGTCACTCCACAACATCTACGCGTTTTACATCAAGGACTATCACGAGAACTTGAATGCTACTCTCCAACATCTTCTCGAATCGAAGCCAGTATCCTCCTGCACCTCCATGCATGGCTCAAAGAGTACGAGGAGTGCATGAAGGGACTCAACGTACCTCCTGAGCCCATCCTTTCTTCAGCGGCGAAGACTGGGGCCTTGCCGAAGATTACCTCAAGCTCATCGTAAGGAAGCTGGGCGAGTAGTCTGCCAACCTGATAAAGACAGAAGTCCAAAAATCCACGACGCGGATGATGGAGCCTGAGGTGGACAGCGATGGACCACATGGTACCCAGGGTACCGTGATTCTCTTCCCAATGATCGATACGGCGATGGAGAGCGGACAGGGTGCCATCCTCGCGTAGGTCCTCGAAGAGATTGGTCGCGTCATGCGCGGCATCCAGGGACCACAGTCGTTGAGGCGGATTTCAAAGAGGGGACAGAGAAACCGGACGAAATTGTCTCCAGCCTGGCCGAGTACTGCCTGGCGCTCCCCAACGACCAGATCAAATAGGTCGACGACACCGAAGGGCTACTCGGCAAGCTTGAGCCGCTCGTCCCTGAAATATACCGGGTGCCGATCAACGAAAAGCTCAACGATGCCATCGATGGAAACATCGGCGTTGCAAAGAAGTGCACGCAGACGTTCGTCGTCATCACCTTCAACAACCTGAAACTGGCGACGAAGCAGCTGTTCCAGGTGGCGTGGCACGACGGGATCATGGAACAGGGGGTGACGACGATGAAGGACTACATGTCTGACTGGCAATTCGTGAATCCGCTCCTGTTCGAGCCCCTCGTGGATGACCCCCTGGAGGCGTTCCTGGCGAGGTACCTGACCGCACTCGCGAACTCGCCAAAGCTGCGCCTGCCTGCGGCGACGGAACGTATCAAGGGGGACATTAGTGCGGAGTTTGGGTTCTTTGGGGAGTTCAAGCTGGACATGGAGCTGAAAGAGCACTTCGAGGTAATGGAGCACATGTTCGCAATGCTGGAAGCGTCGAACAGTATGGCATTTTCGTCGTTTTGGGCGTTCGCTAAGGTGTGCGGGCCCGTTCGTGGAAGGACTGATGAAGGCAAGAGGGGCACCTGAATCGGACTGTGGTGAGCGAGGTGATGGAGGCGGTCGAGCGGAAGGTCAAGGAGGAGGAACGGACGAACCGTACGTATTCGGTGATCTTTATTCGCTACCTGTTTGTTCACTCGTTCGTCTGAGTACTAAAACCAACCATCACGGAGAAGATCGCCGCTCAAAGCGCTTCCTACGGACATGAAGACCGCGGTTTAACACGTTTCATTTGGTGCAACTCGTCCGTGTAAACCTCGCTGCACCATATGCTCATCAAGATACCTATGGATCATGTTAATCTTCTGGAGGTATATCAGTTGGAGTTGGTATTGTCATGCGGCAACCCGCTCCATCTTACAGAACCAGCAAGAGCACTGGCCCGCAGTTTTGCTCGTTGTACTATCAGTGTTGCTTATCAAATCCCGCCTGTGGGTGGCGAGGGACAGGAATCTACGCAGGTATGTACCTACGTAGTGCTGCACGGGGGTGATAACGCGTAGGCCGAACAATCCGAAAGGGTTCGGACTGCCCGGTTGGTCCGTGGGAGCATCCCTGCTGGCACTCCCCTTTGCCGGGAAGAAGCCTCCTTCTCCCCACCCACCATCTCCCACTCAGCAACCAGCCCGTTCCAGGTCGCGCATGCACACTCCTCGCG
>JBBPTU010001522.1:0-11821 GCA_038094295.1 Tylopilus aff. beelii
CACCGTTTACGTCTATGCGCATCCGATCGCCCGTACGAAGCCATCCGTCCTTGAATGTTTCGTTCGTGGCCTTTGCGTTTTTCCAGTAACCAAGTGCAACGGAACCAGAGCGAACGTGTAGCTCCCCGGGTTCATTCAATTCCGCTAGTTCGCCGTCTTCACGAACCACGCGGGCTTCAACACCAGGTAATAGTATCCCGACGGATCCGGGCACGTTCCTGGCGCGTCCCCCAAGGGCTCCTGGGGTTGGCTTCAAAGACACAGAGATTGTCTGGGATGAAGATGAGATCTCTTCGTCAACGATGAGAAGGGTTTTTGATATCCCTACACATTCGGACATTCCATACCCTGACGTTCGTTGTCAGCATTGAAGCAAGAAAGGGATGACGTCATGAACTACTCACCTCCTCCTACTCGTTCCACACCAGGAAAACGTGAGCGGAGTTGCTCGGCGAGGGAAACAGGCAGATAGGCGGCTCCACAATTTACGGTTTGGACGGTGCTGAAATCTGCAGTTGGAAATTTGGGGTGGTGCACGATCTGGTGGACAAGAGATGGAACTAGAAACATGCTCGTGACACGGTACCTCAACGCAGAAAACATGTCAGGACCGAGTAACTTGGGGTTTGAACGACGAAACTTACATGGGGACTGAATCAAAAAACACATCTGAATTCCATTTAGGCAGCAGGACAACCGTCGTGGGGCCGAAAAAGCACCTGAATGTGGACACGTGGAGACCGTAGGCATGATGTATCGGCAACACATTGAATGTCACGTTCAGGCCTCCCGGGCCATTCCATACTGGTGGCTTTTGAACGACCTCGATTAACCAATCGACGTGCTCAACAATAATGTAATACATACTGGTTTGACCTTGAACGACTCTGCGGTCATTACGAATACTTGGGAGACGGAATCGATGAGATTTCCATGCGAAATCATGACGGCTGAGTACTAGCTTGAGCACTTTCAAGTAGCGAAGAGTGCAGAGAATAACACACCTTTTGGCAGCCCGGTCGTCCCGCTAGAGAACGTGAGATAGGCAAGAGTATCGGTCTCAGCTTTCTGTATCGGTAATCGAGGCAGCTTATTATCCCGTGCTCGTGCGACAAGATCGGCATAGCTCGTGAAACCCTCAGCTTCCCCTTCTACGATGTAAATGCGATCTCGTGGAAGGCCAGAAGTGAGTGCCAAAGGGAGGAGTGTTGCAGAGACAAACAAGCAGGTTGGTGCTGCGAGCCCGAATGTGTGCTGGAACTCGAAGGGGGTGGAGTAGGTGGAGAACATGGCAAAGGGGACAGTCGTGACGAGCAGCGAGTGAAGGAGAGCGATGCAATCCTACGGAGACGTCAGTTTGGATATGAGACTAGGGGGAAGAGGAGTACCATGGAGTTCTCGCAGAGCACGCCTGCAAGTTCGCCGTGTTCTGCACGGATTCCCAGCCCGCCAACACTGACGTCGGCGGCAATGGCAGTCGCGCCATCACGAACGACTTCCAGGAACTGTCGGAACGAGCGAGTAGCACCTGTGAGGGCGTTGACATGCAATGGGTAGTCTGGCCAGCTGGCTTGTTCTGGTCGCCTGAAGAGGACGTTGTGGAGATTCTGCGGGGCTATTTGTGGGAGAGGGGGGTAGAGGGACTTGTAGTACATGGCGAAGGTGAGGAAGAGGGGCAAGGGGCTCTGGGCTCATGACCCTGACAGTGCGATGCTTTTATCGACAGAGAGAAGTTGGTACTGCAGCCGCCGGCCGGGAGAACCCAAACGGCATTACACACCACCCTGACGAGATCGACACTGAGTCCGATACACGCTGCTGACTGTGTAGGCCGGTTACTGCACCTTCCGGGGACGGGGACGGGCCCATCTCCACGGAGTGGGCTTGGACGAACGCCACAGGCCATGAAACAGGTGTCATCCGGTCGTGCTCCTCAGAGTTCCCGGCGGCTAGGGGACACGCGTCTAGAATGACCCAGCCCACATGAAAAATTCATTGCTGCGTTCGCGGTCCCAATCTCACCGAGCCTATACTCAAGTCGGGCTAGATCGGCATCCAAAATCGGTCCCGGTCGGGCTCAGCTTTATTGCGAACGCACAGCCTGACCCGGGCCCTCCAATCGCGAGCACGAAGATCACGTATATTCCGAGTCGAGTTCCGGCGAAAGGAAGACGATTCTTCGAGATCAGAAGACTCTTACGTTTCAGCTGCGATCATCAGCTGACTCTACCGTCATATCGGATCTAATCGGTCTGAAGTGTCATCACACTTGACGACCCTGCTTGGCACACAGGTGAACCTGCGTCCGTGCTTGGCTAGGTATCGATCCCCGTGCCCTACCTCGAGGCCTCGGTAAGATGGCGCCAAAGCCTCTGGACTTCATGGAAACTACGCTGAGACGGTTCTTCCGTGGCCCTCGCCATAACATGCGGCGAGAATACAATGAGCGCTAGTATTTGATCTTCGCTCGCATCAGCTTCTTCGACTACCGTATCACACTCCCATCTCCGTTGCCATCACCATCTTTCTCACTTCAAATGGACGTCAGTCCGCTAATCCAGCCGCCAATCAAGCTTACGGCTCTCTATTGATGGTATTGTCGAACGGACCGGTTTCATTAGACCACCGATTGAAACTTGTAATGCTGACCACGATGAGAATCTGAAGCCGGATTCATACTGATGCCGATCAAGTATCAGTCTACGCGATCTCTTCTAAAGTAACTACGCCGTGACTCACACGCTGGCTGTGACATGGCATTGACAGGTGAGCTCACCGCCATAACGCTGGCGGTTCCGAAGATAGTGTCTTACAGTCCAATCCTCAACTTCGCACTTCCCCGTAAGCCTCTGAATCTCGCCGAGCGATGCCGTAGCTGAGTCTCAAGTGCCGACAAGCCGGTCGAAGCCGTATACCCGCGTTCCGGTGACGCACTGAGATGTTTCTCTCCATCCATTGGTATGGGTTTGATTATTGAACGTCGAGCAAGCCGTAGCTACCTGCCGTAAACCATGGGCCTGTCAATGAATTCAGCCAGGTGGAGGGGCAGATGCCGGCGAAATGCCTCTTCGCCTGAGTTTGAAATCTCATTTGGAGATCAGACGCTTGAGAGTACATGATGCGTTGGCTTGCCATTGGCACTCAAGCATAAGAACGGGATGTCGACTAACGAGTCGAATGACCCTTCCGAGTCTGTTTTGTGTGGAGTCTTGATGAGGTGGTTGACGCATTCGCGCGTACGCGAACGAGTTTCTCATTTCTGATTCCGAACCGCACACGCACACCGCGCGTTTCCTCAGTCCCAGGCACCGACTTAGACACGTTCCAATCACACAACCTTTTCTTTCCTCACAGGCCAGGGCTCCACGCGCAGCGCATGTCTTGAGCATTCCTCAGCGAACCTCGTTAAAGTTGCAGTCATAAACCTCTTCGTGGACTTCCCTGGCATGCCTCCAAACCTCAAGCAAAGACTGGCTGCTCTCTCCCTGGCCTCCTCGTCTCCCACTTCCCCCCTAAGCGCCGCGAACCTCAAGAAACCCTTTCAGCACCCCTGGAAACGAGGATTCCAGGATCCGATAGCAGCCGAACATGATGCACGCGACAAAGTTCGAGAGATTATGGACAAAGTCATATTTCAGGCTGGTGTCGACTATGAGTGAGTGCCGCGTTGGTCGGAATGTCGGTTTCTTATCAAAAATTGCATTCAGGACGAGACCTATGTAAGGTGACATGCTGTGTTGATATGACGGCCTTAACCACGTTTTGGTTGTAGGGTAATTATTAGCGCTTCGGCGCTTCCTGACCCTCGTGAAGTGTCATATGATATCCTTTTCTCGTGTGTCATCCTCCTTGTCGGAATGGGGCCACCCCTGACGATATACCATTCAGTCGCGTTCTATCATACCTTGACCTTTATGGTATGTCTCGGGATGATTTGTCAGGCTGCTTGCTCATACCTGGCAGTGGAGTCTGATTATACCGTGGTGTTCTTTGCTGCTGGGGGTAGACATGCTCCTGGTTGGAACTGGGTCTGGAGAGCATACCGTAGTCTCAGTCGCAAGTATCGCAAGAACTTGAAATGTCTGGTGCGCACTCATCCGATTCGTTTCACATCGACCCTAATTATATGATAAAGTATATTGTACACTCCTCTTTCTTTACTAAGAGTGCGCATCTTCCCCTAAGCTTCTTTCGTGATATAACTCTGTCCCTCAGTGTTGTTCTCCTTGGCTGGTGCTATCATTAGGTATGAACCCCACCTTCCTTCACCTATTCCTCTGATCTGTTTGCAGTCCAAAATTCTTCCGTAAAATAGTATATATCGACACTTTGTCGTCTCTTGCACACCATGTTCCGTTGACCCAAATTGACATTCCGCCCTCGGTGTATCAGTATGTCGTCGCAGTTTTATACTTATCAGGGTCTTACACAAGTTATTAGAGAAAACATGAAGCACGAGAGGCAGATCAATATGCCCATACCCATCCGCGCGAGTGTGTTCGGCGTGCCGCTAGAAGAACTGATGGGGTGCGATGGGGAGAAAAGTGGCATTCCCCGAGTTGTAAAGGATTCAATCCAATACCTTCGGGAGAGTGGTGCGTTCAACGCAGATTGGTTTTCCACTTGTTCTTAAAGGCTGTCTTTTGCAGGCACGAAGGAGGAGGGACTATTCAGACGATCTCCCAACTCTGCCTTGCTGAAACAAGTACAGCAAGCGTATGACAGAGGTGTGTTTCAGTTTGGGTCCTGCTGTCGTTTTGAGTCGAATGTCGTCCAGGTCAGGTTGTTTCTCTTGAGATGTTTGACGATCCCTGTCTTGCTTCTGTTCTTATCAAGAAATACCTTCGCGATCTTCCTACTCCACCCTTCCCCGAATCCCTCTATCCTATCATCCGAAAATGTCCTGCAGTTTCAAACGATCTATCCGATATGGCTGCTGTGACATACATCCGAGATACTCTTTTTCCACAGTTGATGCCATGTGTATACATCCTCCTGAGCCATGTCCTACGTGAGAGTAACGATATCCTTGTAGGGAGCCTGCTCACTCTATTTCTCTAGACCTCCTTCATGAAGTATCGTTGCACGCATCGAGCAACCGCATGGATGCACATAACCTTTCTATTGTCATCTGCCCTAACCTTGTCAAGAGTTCGAACCCCATGCGAGACGTCATGATGTGCGCGGTTCCGGGGGGGCCTTCGCTAACCAACGATTCACCATCACTATCCTCCTTGGCAACTACTATTTCCAAGTCGTCTGATTCCTCTTCTGAAGGGAATACTACTCTGGGGGCTATCATCAAGCTTTGCATTCAACGATACTACGAGGTTTTCGATGAAACCAAAGATCGTTCTGAACCTATATCGTCACCAAGATGCCTTTCGCGGTCACCTTCTCCACTGTCCTCTTCATGCTCTTTGGCATCTGTATCAAGAGCACACCGTCCGCTCTCCCTAACAGCGGATGATGAAGACAGTATTGATGATGCCATGCTGATTATGCCAATTGGTCCTGCGGCGAACACCGGCCCTTCATGGCATTCTAACGTCAGGGAAGGACGGAAGCCAAATACAACAGTGGCTCCAAGTACCGAACACGCTCATAGTTCCATATTTCCGTACCAACCCCGGCAACGCAAGCCGCCCATCACTAACGGTAACGGTACAAGTTCACACGTCGCTTCACGTAGTCGGGCCCGTTCCATACTGAGTATCGAGAAGGCTGGAAATGGACTCGGAAACGGACGGGGTTCCATATCGATCGGGCGAGGGTCCTCGCGGAAGGCGTCCGGGTCCGGGGTGGAAGCTGTTGGTATCACTGCGGGTGGCTTCTTCACACCGCCCACATCTTCCCCTCCGTCGCCGCCTTTGGCTTCGCCGTCGGAGTACGTTCAGAGTTAGTGCAGGGAGGTGCAGATCTAGTGGTACATTTTTGGTTGTTTACGTTCTTACTGCCGGTCATTTTTACTCTTCGCTCTTCGCGTGTTACCGAGTCATGGTAGTGTTCGCTACGTGCTATGTTGGGTAGCGATAGTGCTGGATTGGAAGCGCCCCGGTGGGTCTCGGCACTCCCCGGGTCGAAGGTCATACCATTTGCCTTCTCGTCCAAAGCTTCGTCTACGTATAACCTTGCTTGGTGGAACTTAGTGTATCTTGCTTCGCCTCGCTCTCGTAAATCTTCCATTCTTCCCAGGCACTCAGGACAGACAGCTCTAATGCAACGCCCGCCGACGATGCCAACACCGAGATCTGGTATTCCTTTCGTCCCATCAACCCAGATGCGGCCCCTTCTATGACACTTTTTACTCAATACATTAACATCTGACGTACATCGGTCCCAGTGAGAGACGGCATAGCATATAATGAGCATTGCACCATCCGAACAGTCAAAAGTCTCCTTTTGCTGTCGCTTCTGCCTGTACCAGCAGAAGGCCGAGTTCCGCCGTCTGCGCGAAGGATACGCCACATCTCTACTCCGCCGACAACCTCACCATGGCAAAGAAGGTGCCGGGACCTGCCACAATTGCAAACTACCGGGAATAATCTTCACGAAGGGAAAGTCACTCAAGCTATCACATGGGTTCACCCTTGCCCCATAGTCACGGCGATGAGGTCAGCGGGTAGTCTAAGCCCACATGACTGACAAGTTGTGACAACGACTCGGAGTTCCGTGTCCGCATCGACTACGCCATAGAGACGATCAAGTATCGCCTCAGTGGGTGAGCTTGGCATTGCCCATCTTGCTAGTTTTGTCTGATGTGCACAGTCCATACCTTTCTCCACAAGACTCAAGGCGGAGGGAAAGCAGCCTACGGGCTCGTGCTTAACACGACGGCCTCGCGAGGAGATTTCGTCGAGCTCTTTAATATCAATTACGATCGGATACACTTGTCGATCCCTCCAAAATCTC
The DNA here is from genome assembly GCA_038094295.1 of Tylopilus aff. beelii. NCBI lineage: Eukaryota > Fungi > Basidiomycota > Agaricomycetes > Boletales > Boletaceae > Tylopilus > Tylopilus aff. beelii. Next base: position 6,913 of record JBBPTU010001522.1, read on the forward strand.
GAGGCAGAGATAGCTGTAAGTACTCGAGTTTTAGCTCCTGGGTCGTAATCACTTGAACAGAGGAATCTAGCTCATGTAGTTCCATCCTCTATTATCACGACTTTCTCCTGAAGCTAACCACCCTTCAAGCCCTCGACCTGTTATGATGGATGCTCGTGGCGACTCTAAGTTGATTCGAGTACCGTCGCCCGTCCTACTGTATTGAACCCGCCTCTCGAATATCTATATACTGACTTCATACGAGCGAATTCAAACACTGGTGGACTGTGTTGGCTTCCAGCATACAATCGGCGAGACCAGGTGGACGGCTCAAAACTGCATGACGCATGTACCGCCATTCTACCATACTAGAAGAATAAAAGTTCTGCTATCGGTCTATACGGTGACTTTCTGTATGTATAATTGTCGACCTACAACCGCCTGAGTGCTAAGGAACTCAGAATCCGGCCTAATTCGTCATGGTAAATCGATGATGATGTAGACTCGAGCTTAACGAACTGGAGTAGAAGTAACATCTCAGAATAAACGCTTGGAACGGACATGTGTAGAGTGCTAGTGGACTGTTCGTCTACCCGCCCCGCCTCTTGTTGACGTCCTGCTGTCTTGTGAACGCTTCCGCGGTAGTCACTTTGAATCTTGCTCGTCTTCCCACCGTTGAATGCGGGCGCTCATAGGATCTGCCCAAGCTCGACGTAACAGCCTGTGAAGGAACTCCATCGTCGTCATGTGCAGACCCTAGAAAGATTGAGTGATGGTCAGGGGTATGCAACCAGCTCACCTTCGCCGCATGGAACAAAACGAAGCCGATCTTGGTCAACGAAAAGCGCATCGTGGAGTTTGTCCGTATCCTCTGCATTGAGGCCAGATATTCCCTTGTCTCTGTCGCGAACAACATCCTGCGGCCAATTAAGGATCGTGTATCCCTTCTTCTCCAGGTCTCTTTTGAGCGTGGACCACGGTAGCCGACCATTGGGTAACTTGAAGCCAACCTCACCTGTACGCATAAGTCATCGACTGAAGAAAGACGTGTTTCGTACTCTGGAATGACTTACGAAGCATCCCTACGAGTCTTTGTTTAATCTTATCGACCTTGCGGATCCTTTTTGGGTCACGGTACGGTGAGGAATGATATATTATTCGTGACAATTCAATCTTGGAACTGCCAGTATGCCTGTAGTACAAAGATGGGGGGATTGGGTCAGGGCTCAAGTCTCTGCTCGCGATGTTCTGCGCTGGCACCTTTGGCACCCCCGCCGGCCGCGAGCAGGACAAGTTAGACTATGGGACGATAAAAGAACATACAGACCTTGAATGTGAATCATCGTCCATTCCAATTTCCGGTCCAGGGGCCCGCACTCCAGCGCCTGTACTGGAAGGGATGAGATCAGTGGGTATGTGCAAGCCACGTAAACTTGCGAGACCAGCCTGGAAGAGATTGTTCAGTCATTGTCGGTGTGCTACAGAAAAACGTACCAATCTACGTAACCGCGAGTCAAACATGCGCTGTTGTTCATCGAGACCGAGGGAGGAATGGGGAATTATAGACAATAACCTGAAGTCCCCTTCATTGGCCACGATCGTTGCTTCCGACTCCAAATGGTTGAATTCATGGGCATCTGGGTTCCATGGAGGAAGGGTTATATGCGAATTTTGTGCCACGGGGATTGTGGCAAGATTATCTTGATACAACTTTGAAGGATGAGCGAGGAGAACACTGTGCGCATGTGCTCACACTAAGATCAAGGCCTGACTCTTGCTCTGTGACGGGAGCATGTATGGCGTAGAGCGGCGGTAGATGAGAAATCGATGTTTGCGAGGAGGGCACAGCGTCGCGTGGCGCGTCGAGGTTGGCAACCTATAACGATGATGAACATGGAACTAGCCACAACGGAACCTAGTCAAGGTACCTTCCACACATATAGCTTTCCATGCCAGCTTGCCGATGCGACGAATTCGCCAGAGGGTGAGAAACAAACCGCCCGGACTCGGACGCCATCTTCATGTTCCAGAGATTGTCCGATTTGACGGCCGGAAGTCGTGTCCCAGAAACGAACAGTCTTGTCAAAGGATGCACTCGCAAGGATCGATCCGTCTTGGGAAAGGGAAATGGAACATATCAGGTTGGCGTGACCCGTCCAAGCGTCTCCGATTTGATTCCCTGTGCCGGAGTTCCAACATCGGATCGTTTCGTCACGCGAGCAAGAGAAGAGCATGCCGCCATCGCGTGACCACAGCACACGATGGACGGCATCTTCGTGGCCCCTCAGCGGACCGAGGACGAGTGCGCCGCTTTCGACGTCATAGACACGGATGCCATCCGTGCTACACGCGAGTTTGCTCCCATCTGGAGAGAACGACAACGAAAAGACGTCATCGTCGACCTTGATGGAGTGATTGGCCCGTCTCCCTTCTATGGCGTACATGACCATCCTCCCACCATCACCAACTGCAACGCGGAGACACCAGGTCGAAGTCCACTCTTTGACAGGTCTGTGTGGTTCAATGGTCCACACTCTGATGATCCCCCACCGCAACTGATTACCTTCGTGCCATTCCTGGTGATAATTAGATCAGACACTGTACTCCCGTGTTTCATCGACGTCCCTTCTTGCGTACCACTTTCCAAATTCCATACCCTTATATTTCCGTCCAGAGATCCAGTTACAACTCGACGTCCATCAGGCAGATATGCTAATCTTCGAATAGGTAGATCATGGGCTTGAATGACTAGATGTGTCAGAGGTATGTCGTTCCAAGTCCGTCGTGGTGGGGTGTCATTGGACATGTTCCTTGCAAGGTACTGGAAGGAATGTGTGGTCGAGAGGACTGAAGAGAAAACGATGGACTCAGGAAAACACTGCCAGCGGTGCCCGTAGGACCGCATTCGACCCGGGCTAGATAGGACCATGCTTCCGAGTCCTCGCAATATTGATACGTTGTGTCAGCCAATTTAATTGAGGCGCTAACTTTAATGTCTCGTAGGAGATCCTATTATTTGAATGGGAAAGCACCAAGATGCCATTTCCCATAGTGAAGTATACACATCATGGAACTGTCTTCGTTGGTCGTACTGTGTCTACAGTCAAACAATCGGTCTGCACGATCTGCATCGTCAAGGCACATCTCTCATAGCCCCCCAGGTCTCAACTCACAGACCGATCGCAAAATCCCAGACACTGCCAGTGCCTCGTCCTTCGCCCCCTCCACCGTCCTCGGACACTTCTAAACCAGCTTCTCTCATGCGAGCCTTGTCCATCTCGTCGAGTAACACGACCTGATCCTTCTGCTCCTTCTCGTCATCCCTCTTCGTTCCGCGTGCCTCCTCCAATGCCGCTTCGAAATCGGCGACGCGCAACCGAGTGTCTTTGAGCTATCGACGATGAATCAGGACCACCACGACAAGGCAGGCGCGACACGTACCCCCGCGGAAGGTCTCGCAGAGAAATCTTTGGCTGGACGTGGAGCGCCTCTATCTCGGTCGCCTACCTGTAGATCACGTCGCAGCGATTCGATTAGCATGGCAGATTCTGCGCTAGGGTGATCGTAAGCGCGACGACATCGACGCAGGGCAGAAGGAACACACCAGAAGACGAATAGACGGAAGAGGATACGATGTTCGCGCTCAACTTACGTTGCGCCGTATCCGGTCGATCCATCAATTTGTTTCTCGTACGATCGAAACGTCAACGCAGACTCACAGCGGTTCAATCGCCAGAAATTGAAAAGGCCCAGTCGAACCAGATCTCATCTTCTTACTCCGCCGAATTCTGGCTGGGACTGAGTCGGCGCTGGGAGACCACATTCATGGCGACACCGCATTCCATTCATTCGCAAATAGGCCATCAGTGTATAGATAGCGGTACAGAACTCATAACTTGGGAGGCGCCGCCTGGCGGCGGTGCAGACTTTGCTTGACAGTTGCTTGACGGTGTTGTCAAACAAAAAGTTGATTCACACTCTATGTACTACTAAACGTAAACAGGCAGTACGACAAAGTATCCAAAACTCGGCAGGCTGGAGACGATGAGGTGACATGGCGAGAGAATGATCGGGCTCGAGACAATTTGAATGTGGTGACTGAGCGGGTCGTGGAAGCCAGCCGTGGCCGACGGCGGAAACACTGAGGCGAGCGGACAGACAGAACTGGACCAAGCTCTATAGGGCGACTAGCGTATCTCTACGAGGAGCGGCGGAGATATAGTATCGTACACGTGACTGTATGCCAGTATGCTTACAGGTCGGGCTCAAGATGATGTAGTGACGACGAGATGTAAGCGGTTGCACACGAAACGATATGATAGTGGCGATGAACAAGTATTTGGGCTCTAGCAGCGAGGTGGAGATAGGGAACGAGTGGTCTGGCTCTAGATGGTATGATAGGGAACATGCGCTCAAGCTCAAAATCATGATACTAGTGTGAACTAAATAAGGAAGCCGTGGCCAGTGGCAACTCAGTCGCTGCCGCTCGGTCGCGACACGCATACACACAGCTTTATCACAACAATGGGCAACAGGCCGATCAGCGACGACATCAAGGAAACTGCTCTGGCCCTCTGGAACCATGGTTGGACTGTCGAAGAAATTTGTGCGGTGCTCAAGGTTTCTCGACGTGGCTGTTATCTAAGGTGGTGGCAAATCTTCGAGGAACATGGCAGCGTCAATCGACCACCTTCTCCCCTCACTGGACGGACTCTACTTCTCACAAGGGCGACTCTCAGAGCACTTGAAACACTCTATGCAGACAATACCGACCTGTTCCTCGACGAAGCCTGTACATGCCAGTGGCTAGCAGCCGAACATGGGATCACTATCTCGACAACCGCGTTGTGGCGCAATCTGCGTGAAGCTGGACTCACCCGAAAGATACTTTGCAAGCTGGCTGCGGAACGGAATGAGGTCACACGAGAAG
>JBBPTU010001523.1:0-11815 GCA_038094295.1 Tylopilus aff. beelii
TCCATCCAAGTTACTGTAATCATGTACACGCCCTTCAGGTAACACTAAGTTCTGTTGAACCAGTTCTGCTAGTTTTTGCTTAGTGGTTACAAAGGGGTCCGCAAGGTCGACAAGAATCGTACTCTTCGATAAAAACACATGCGAGCGGCAAATCAGAGATAGTGTCCTTGTCCCAGTCTCTCAAACCGACTCACGCTCTTTCACGAACGGTATTTGTGAAGGCACCCATGGCGGTTGGGGTCCACTGGACAGAAACTTAACCAGATCACTGTACTAGTAGGCTTCACAAGTTATACATCGTCCTCTGGGCCATCCTCGATCATTCTCGCGTATTCCTCGTAAGTAGCGAATGTAGGCAAGGTCTTCCGTTTCTTGCGCCTTCGCTGGCTCTTGTCCCCTGATCTGCGTTTGTCACCGCTACTGAGTCCCTCCCACTCCTCGTCTGACTTTGTCTCTTGGTCCGAACCGTCGTATTCAACGAGACCAGTTGGAATGTCATTGATGTCGTCCACAGTGATGAGCTCATCGTTGTCAGACCCTTCGGCAAGTGATATATCATCGTCGGTTTCGTTTCCGTCAGAATCTATCCCAAATTCTCCTTCCTTGTCGATATCTTCATCTAGAAAGGCTCAGGTGGCATGGTGGCCTGCATAGCCTGGTAGCATGCATGAGAGGAAATCCAAGAGTGGACTTGTTCGTACCTTCCAAACGGCATCCTCTTCCGCACCGGAGGACTTCTCTTCATCGACTTCTTCGCTATCGCCACTACCCTCATTGGAGTCTCTGCCAGAGTCCTGCGATTCCTCTGATCCCCCTTCGTTGCGCCCATCCAGGTCACTCTGAGCAATTCTCCTGCTATTTTTTCTCGAAAAGAATTTGTAAAAGAAAACCTGGGCGATGTCAGACGGCGTTTCATACGCGATGAATGCGAACATGCCTCGTCTACGGATATCTCTTCCACCCTCTTTGTCCAGAATTTCTCTTCATTTGGCAGTGCCCCACCGCTGACCTCCCCTCTCATTCGCTTGACAGTGATGCCATCGCCTGCGCTGGCGGCAGGTTGCATAGTACTTGCCCCTTTCGCTTTAGGCTTTTTAGGGTTTTTGTATATGAAACGATCCAGGAAATGGGAGAGCGTGTTAAGCGTCAGGTCCGGGCTGGACGTGATCGGCTGCGATGTGAGGAGCAGGCAAGCATGTAGTGAGATGGTCGGATGATAATGATGGAGTGGGAGCTGAATGAAGGTAAGGGGTCTAGCGATTCTGTAGAGCATAGGAAGGGACGTACAAGTTCATACAGCAGTGAAGCTGATGCATGTGCAAACTGAGGGTCCCGTTTCCTGAGATCATATTCTTCCGCTTTCGTAGAAGCCGATTCTCCATGCAAGAGCATGTGTAGGCCCAGAATAGTGCTGAAAGTCTGAAGGAAATAATGGTTACAAGGACTGGAGGAAAATATAGCACCCACTTCCTCAGGCAGGTAAAGCCGTCCGACTACAGATTCCGTACCCCCAGCCCCACCGCTGGCCAATATTTGGATAAACCTGCGAACGAAGCTCTTGACTCTTCCAAATACTGCCATCAGTTTTCAGAGATTTGAACAATAAATTCAGATACATCGTCTGTTTCGAAGACGATGCCAACCTCTCGTCGTGCAGAGAGGAGTATAGGGTATGATAATAACGATCCACGATTGACTGAGAATGTGACGATGGCGAGGAAGAACCCGGCTGACTGGCGAGCGAAGATGAAAGATGTTGGATAAGGACGAGAGATTGTAGTGATATATTGAAGGTCGAAGTGTGTGTGATGAGGAAGAGAGTATCGATATGCTTGTGGAAACTGAACTGTGTATAAGCTCTGTGAAATGATATGAAAACACGCATGTCACCTTGCCTTGGCGGCATCCAATTTCGCAAATGGCAGAGCGCAGTTCACACCGATGAATTGCAGACATGAGCTTTCCGTGAGTATCTTCTTCGCTCTCGGAAACTTTGCCTTCACCGAGAAGGTCCTCAAATGTGCGGAAGTACACGTTGATCAACTGAAGAGCCACGCCTGTATCGCCAGGTTGGAGGAGAATCTGATTGAGAATTATAGCCGCATAGTAACAAGCATGCTCATTTCCAGAGCTCTTTCCTTTCAATGCTGATTTTGTTGTGGCTACAGGGGTGAAGATCAGTGATGACACTTCGCGTATGATGACCGCCTTCATCGCCGGATGCGCCTGCAAGACTTGAAGGATGTTGTATGAGGCACAGGAGCAAATTTGCTTTTCTCCGTCTCCCTGCGCGGAAGGGTTCATGATCGAGAAGTGCGATCGCGTCAATATGGGCTCACCAGCTTGTTCACCAACAGCTTGAGTAGATTATGTTCTTGTTCAGGTTTACTCCAGAGAAGGTTGCTGATTAGCAAGAGCGCTTGGGTCCTCACGAACGGCAGAGGATCAGTCGCAAGGTTTTCAAGTATTTGTACTTCTTCAGCCAGTCTTCAAAGTACCAGGCAAGTAGTCGTTCGTCGTTGACGTCACGATTCGTCAAGGGCTGGTCACGGAAATATCTGGTTCGACGATCGAGTATGAATATCGTGACTGGAGAAACGGACTCACCTGAACTTACAATCTGGCGCACCACCACCAACCACCAGTCGACGATGCAATGTAGCGCTTTCAAGCCCTCTCCATGACCACCTTTTCCCTTCCCTCTCTCAGCCAAGCCCTTCAAGGCATCCAACACTTTTGTGTTGTGTAGAGGACTGCTTTGGACGAGCAGCGTCAGAGCACTCAGTCGATCTGACAGTGTCCCCAACTGCAGTATTTTCTGAAGGAATGCATGTTCAGACTTGGTGGACGTAACTGTGGACGAGGACTGGAATGAAAGGACCGCCTGCGCATGCAGTGCTGAAGCACGTTCAAAGAGACCTGTAGTATCCTTGGGCTTCCTGGTGGTCATGAGTAGTAGTAGGCTACCGCATAAGTAATTAGTCATTCTCCAAACTCAGCGCTCCTCCACGACGATGGTCAGCACGACGACCGCCGATGCGGTCCCAATTGAAACCGCGCACGAGGACACGATCGTATGTATTCGTTCGCTGTTCGAGCATGCTCATCTCCATTCCCTTTCAAGTACGACGCCCAACTCGACTACTATGGAAAACGACTGGCTGCGTGTTCCCCGGACCGCACCATCCCCTCGAGGTTTTCAACGTTGTCCACGGCGAGCCATTCAAGTCGGGTGGTCTGACGCTCAAAGGGTGGGTGCTATCCGTTCGAGGGACTATGCTCACGACACATGCTGACACGGCCATTCGCTTATCATTTTCAGTCGCTATATGCTCTTTTAGTGGACTGCGAAAACGTCGGTCTGGGTCCTACTGGATACACTACCGGCATATCCGATTTTCACTGGGAGTTAACTCATGGGCTCCTCATGAGCCAGGGACTATCCAGGGGTGTACTTCGTCCGATGGAAAGCTCTCCATGCTCACATTTAAAGGTCTGTGCTACGTTGCCCCTTCCTTAGATTCTTTTGTCACAAATACCCTTTTCAAACGACGGTCAATGGGTCGTCGATATTTTCAATGACCACGCCATCAGCTGTAATGCTGTCTCTTGGGTACCTGCTACCCATCCCGGCACATCCCCATCATCCTGGAACGCTGGGTTGTCGTCTGGTTCAAACCATGGTCTTGCATCGGAGTGGGGGGTGAGGGGGAAATGAGCACCGTCCGAGCCAAAGAAATGGTTGGGCTGGACGGTGGCGGAGAGGTGGGTCTGAGGGGCGTAAGGGAAGACATGCGCCCACTGGACATTGTAGGCGTGCAGAGACAAGAATGGCGAGAAGGAGTTGGTTGCCACGGTTGTTGTGGTCGGCGACAGTGATGGTGATGGTGAGTACGGCAAAGATCCCTGTTGGCCGTTGGGCGGGTTGCCCGCCACTTTTCGTTCGGTAGTGCCCATCTAGCCTATAATATAGATCTGTGCTAGGATGGAATGTGACATGACAGGTCAAGGACCTAGGGCCAGTAGTGATGCATTGATGATCAAAGAGGATATCTCAGAAGAGCCATTGGCAGGTCAGTCAATTGCATTCCGAGTCATCACAGGTGGTCACGTGCCGAACGAAACTGGAGTCTCGACTCTCGACACCGTGACTGAAGGCCTGATGTCCATGGCCGACCTCACAGTCTTGCAGATCGTGTGTGTGGCTAGCCACACGCACGCTCTCAAGCTCTCTCCCTTGGCTTGCCCCCCAGTGCCGAAACCAGAAAATCCGTGTCACCCTCGCAGTCCTTCGATAAGTCGATCGTGCTCGTCTTTTCGAAACGCAGCACTCGTCCACACGTCTCCGCGGAGACGGCCGCCGTCCTGCTCGGCAGTCATGCACTCTTGCTCGGTTGCAAGGACATCAAACTTGGTGTGAACGAGTCCCCACGCAACACGGTTCGTGTTCTTGGAGGCATGTGTTAGGGCATGTTTGCTCGCGTCGGTGACCACTCCAAAGTTGAGGTGAGCCCCACCTGTGTGCGTCCCTCGCCTTTCATCAACATCCTCGCAGGAACTCCCCCATGCCTGTGCTGAACACCCTCTCTTCCCTCTGGCACCCCTGTTCTATCCAACTCAAATCCCTGGTTCCAGGGGAAGCAGCCGCTCCCTTCACTCCGGCCCCTCACAGTAGCCTATGTTGGTGACTCAGCCAGTGTCCTCCACGACATGCTCGCCACATACCTGCGTCTCGGACGTAAAATTCATGTCGCATCCCCACCGCAACCCGCGTACCAATACCCCAAGGCTGCGTGGATCAGAGTTAGGATGTGACAAGGACATTTGGTGGGGAAGCGACCCTCGCGAAGTCGTCAATGGTGCCGACGTCATCGTAACCGACACCGGTAAGAAATCCCTGCATTTACATTCTCTCGTCAAATAAACCATGATGATTGTACCCACAGGATCCCCATAGGCCAAGAAGCAGAAATGGAACAGCGCCTCCAGGACTTTACTGGCTATCGGGTCACGGAAGCGCTTTGTAAAGAAGGTAGTATCAACCCAAACTGAGAGTTCCTCCATTGCTTACCCCGGAAAAAAGGACGAAGTTGACGAGGTATGGTGTGCGCAACGTAGTATCCACTTATGATGAACCGCATTGTAGGTGTTTTGCGGCCCACAATCGTTGGTGCTCCCCAAAGCGGACAACCGGAAATGGACCATCATGGTCGCATTCGAGTACGTTTTCTGAGAGGACCAATGCTCAAGTTTTGACTGTCGTTTTTCTAGCCTTCTATTTGGTAAATGGGACCTGACTGGTGAGAGATTGGCGGACGGGGACAACTGGTAAAGGCATTAGTAAGTAGACTAGGTGGACTACTTGAAATAAGCACAGTCACCCTTTCAAGGGTCACCTTCACCTCGATCACGAGGATGGCCTCCCAAGCTGCTGCTGCTGTTGCTGTCGACTCAGTGGTCATGAAGATTCTCCACGCTCACAGTTTCGCTCGAACCTATGTCCATTCTCTTCAGCTTGTTGATCAGACGTCTCGTTCTCCTGGTATCAGCATGGGGCCAATTCTCTGAGCTCGCAGGATGGACCAGCCTGTCCGTTTACGACCTGGTCGCCTGTCTCAACGAGCTTGGAACAAACGTGGATGAATTGAGCGATTATTGTGGCATGGAAGGGTCGAGTTGTCCAGATATGCATCTAGCAGCGCCAAAAGACTGGACGACCTCGCGGACTTCAGAGGTATAAATCTCTCTGATTCTCTGATTTGTGTCGCGCTCATCTACCCTCTCCGCCCTGCAGGCTACCTCCAATGGCTGGTCCCCGATGACGATCCCATCCACATCACTTACGTGCCGATTCCCCAGTATGTTCTCGTCGAGGATGAGGTCGAAGGAGAGGGCGAAGAGTCTAACGATGAATTGAGTGATGTCGGTGGATCGACACGAGCTGAAGGCCTGTTTGTCAAACCGCTATCATATCACGAACATCCTACGACACCCTTCATGCCCGATTTCCTTCCACCGTTCCCCGATGCCTCCCAGCCGCAGTCCCCCCCCTACGCCTGCCCCACATGCGGTCAAAATGGAACAGACCCCATCGCCATTGCCACAGCATATCACGTTGATTTCCGCCGGTAATTACCTTCTCCGAGTGCCATATTCCGAATCCGTCCTCGCCAACACGTCTTCTTAGCATTTACCGACGGAGCCCTCCACGCTGCGAATGTCTCGCCCTCCACCTCCTCGCTTCCAAACGCCATCGACACAACAAGCCCTTCTGGCTGCCTACCACCATATATTAACTCATCTGGTCTCTCGGCCTGGGCCACCCAACCCTGCGAAACACAAGGTGGCAATAGCCCTTTTGTTGCGAGTACAGCATAATGCGCAATGGGACGCCCCGTCGACACTGTACGTGAACGTCGTTCTGTGCTCTCCACACGTCGCCCCCATCGGGCCATCACACTCTATCGCGCACAGCGTGCTCAAGGACGCACGTCCAGGAAAAGTCCTCGACAGAGAGCTGGTCAAATGATTCGTCCTCCAGCCCGCCCCACCTCGCCCCGTCTTCACCAACGACAGGCCCATCTTCCTCGCATCCCACCAAGGCTCTCGGCTCCCCAAGCTCGCCCGCCAGGTACTCCCTGTACGTCACCCCCACGCTCTTCCTCTCACACGCACCAACACACCTGCTGACACGCACGCACAGGGACCGGTGCTGTCGCGCACGACGCGCCTCACCCATCCGCCGATCCTGCAACGCGGATCGCAGAAATTGCACTACAGGCCCGGCGTCTCGGCACTGTGGAATTCGTCCTTGGCCGGGTCTGGCGTGCAGGGCGCAAAAGGTGACGATGGCGGCCCGACCAACGGGCAAGATGTGGCATCGTTTTCGCTCCCGGACGCGCAGATGTTTGCGACGTGGGATTATGAGACGAAGCAGTACCACGAGCCTTTGGGTCGACGGGGCAGGGCGACCACGTCACCGGTCGTGTCGCTGTCGCCTGGGAGGCCATCTAAAGTGGGCACGTGATGGGTAGTGGAGTGTAATTGTGCGGCGAGCTTGACTCGATCGAGAGTAAATGATTCAGTAGTTGGTAATGGCCATCCATTTTGAAGAGGCATGTAGGCATGAAGAACACTATGTATGGTAGGCTGAAATGCAATGGTGATCTATAGGTGACTGGCATATCTCTGCAGGGGGCAAAGATTCCGCACATTGCTGTATGCATACAGAATAATGAAGCTCAGTGGGGTGTTGCTCCTACTAGAACTATGTAACCTTAGCACTCCAGAGTCTGGACTCGTAAGTCTAAAGTTTGAATTGTGTGGCTCGATGGAGAATTGGAAGGTGCAGCTTGTTGACATGTCAGAATCCAATAGCATGTGGATCAAACATGCCTCAGATGTATTTGATCAATATAAGGCAGAAAAGAGCATATGTTAACCAAAACACCACTAGCACTGCTGCACTAGTATACTACTGAACTAGCTTGAAACCCAACAAGAGGTCCAAGACTGTCCAAACAAAGACATATCAATGTCAACATGGAACTGCCTATCAGTAGTCATCACCAAGGAAGGAATAGGAAGATGAAAGGAGTTTCTGTTCCAAGGTGCCAACCAGCCAAAGTAACTGTTACCACTGGCATGAAAAGACTGAATAAAATTATCATAGACACAAAGGCTACCAAAGAAGGGAAAGGCTTGAAGATCCCATATTACAATAAAACCATGAGATGCTGAGATGATGTGAAACCCATCAGGGGAATAAGCAACTGAAGAGATACCAGATATGTGTCCCTCAAATGGACCTGCCAGAACCTGACCAGTGGTTGCATCCCGAACAATGATGGTGGTGTCATCAGAGCCAGAGATAATCCTTGTGCCATCAGGTGAATAGGCAACAGAGGTGACTGGAGCTGTGTGCTCCTCAAATGGACCTGCCAGAACCTGACCAGTGGTTGCATCCCAAACTCTGATGGTGGTGTCATCAGAGCCAGAGACAATTCTTGTGCTGTCAGGTGAATAGGCAACAGAGTTGACCTGATCTGTGTGCCCTTCAAATGGACCTGCCAGAACTTGGCCAGTGGCTGCATCCCAAACTCTGATGGTGTTGTTATAAGAGCCAGAGACAATCCTTGTGCCATCAGGTGAATAGGCAACAGAGTTGACCTGATCTGTGTGCCCTTCAAATGGACCTGCCAGAACCTGACCAGTGGTTGCATCCCAAACTCTGATGGTGGTGTCATCAGAGCTAGAGACAATCCTTGTGCCATCAGGTGAATAGGCAACAGAGGTGACCCAATGTGTGTGCCCCTCAAATGGACCTGCCAGAACCTGACCAGTGGTTGCATCCCAAACTCTGATGGTATTGTCATAAGAGCCAGAGACAATCCTTGTTCCATCAGGTGAATAGGCAACAGAGCTGACCCCATCTGTGTGCCCCTCAAATGGACCTGCCAGAACCTGACCAGTGGTTGCATCCCAAATTCTGATGGTGCTGTCGGAAGAGCCAGAGACAATCTTTGTGCCATCAGGTGAATAACCAACAGACCCAACTTGACAACTGTGGCCATGCAAGATATGGACCCCTGCTGGCCAGTTGGTTGGGTGCCATGAGGTGACAGAGACATGCTTTTGTAGACAACCAACCCATAGTTTCCAAAGTGAAGAATTGGTTGGAGTCTGAGGCATGGCTGATAGATACAAATGGGGGGTTGATCCTCTAAGGACAGGGGAAAATACTTGGATGAATTGGAATGCTTCTGAGGCTAGCATGACAAGCTCTGTGTCCTACTAATACTTGAGTACTTCCTATTAACCATCATGATGTCCTTACCTTGGTCCACTGACCTAACATAGTGCAAGTCTCTAGGGCCAATGACAAGATTGACAATGGAGATGAGACAGAGAGGAGGCTGATAGCTTCAAGCCAGTAGGCAAATTTCTTGTTGAAAAAATCAGTCACCTCATTCACCAGGTCAGGAGTACAGTCCACATCCTTCAGGTGGTCCATCCAGTATAAGCAGGAGTAGGTGACATGGGGAGGTATGGCCTTCATGACATGAGTCGAGAGATTGGGAACTGCAGCATTGGGGGTCCTCGAGTCCTCGAGGTTGCACATATTGAATTTGAGGGCATTTTGCATGCACGCAAGCATTGCTTTTCCGAGGCAGATAGAATGGCAGGGTAGAATGGGAACATGAAATATTGAACTACGGGATTCATCGACTAAAAAGTCGCGGAATGACGTGTGGAGTGGGCGTATGGCCCTATCTTCATCAATGACACCATCAAGTAGTGAACCAAGAGGTTCGATGATGTTGCGGATACGCAAGTGTTTATCAGGCATGTGTCCATCAGCAAGGGCGGATAGGGATGAAAGCGAGAGGGGTTCGTGGAGGGCAAGCACCATAGCCATCACTTCTTGGAAGCGCTTCCGAGCGGCACTGCCGGTAAGCCGTTGGTCTAGGATAGTTCGGTAAAGCTTGTCTAAGGGGTGGGCGCCCTCGCTGCTATCGACTTGCACCAAATACTCAAACCGTCCCTGCACATCAAGACCGTCCACACCACCAACTCCACGAAGGAAGTTGCAAGCAGTGGAAGCATACTGAAAGAGCTGTTGTGAATCATGGACGAGTCGTCGACACCACTCCAGATTGGGCTGTATATGTTCGAGGTCGAGAATAATCTCACGGAGCGAGTGAAGAATAAATCTCTGAATATCCTCATCGACCAACTGTGTAGGAATTTGACCTATTTGTTTATGGTCGACCACCTCAGGTCCAAGAGAAAGTGCTTTCAGGATATCGGTCTCCGGGCGAGTGGTGATGAGGAAACGAAGGTTAGGGGGAAGAAGCTTGTCCGAGATTTTCTGAGACAGCGCTCGGAGTAGAAATTCGCGACTGATTTGCTCGCCACTTTCGTCAAGTGCGTCGATGACAACGACCAACGGCCCGAGATGGTCGAGAGCAGAACTGGGCCCGATGATCAGTTTCTCCACCTGCCCGAGGGGTGATTTCGACGTCCGAAGTGCACGGTCATCTTTCACCACCTCCCACAATGCCGACTTGTACTGTGGATCATGGTCCGCTAGGTCACGTGCTATTGTGCTGAACAGATTCGTCGGGTTTCGGTTCGTGATATCTGCGCTGGAGAAGCAATATGATGATCCCAATCTCTGTTGTTCCTTGAACTGTTGTGCGATTGTGTGAGCGACTGCAGACTTGCCCGACCCGGCGACGCCAGTCAGAAGACACACTCGAGGGGCATCGTCGTCAGGATTGTTGAAGAAGTCATAGATTTCTCGGAGAAAGTCCTTGCGCGTCCCGGGAAGGCATCCCTTCTCTTCCTCGAAGCCGGCCCCGAACGCGTATGCCATGTCGTTCAGGTCGATCGATTGCTCTGCGGTCAAGTCTCGTCAGTGTCCTGGCCTAATCGCAGTCTCACTGGCGTGAACATACCGATACGTTCTGCGACATTCATCATACGAAAGACAGTCACCCCTGTCTGTACTGCAACCCCTTGCGAAAGCTTCGTCTTCAGTTCTTCAAACTTGTCCTCGTAAGAGGTGATCTTTGCCTCGACATCGGACATCGAGTATTTTATCATCCGAATCCCTAGGTATAGCCGCATCAGTAGTAGTGGCCATCAAGTTAGGTAGCGACCAACAGAAGCTATCTTTGCAGTATTCGGCAATGAAATATCCACACTCCGTGACTTGCTGAGTCAGAACCTTGATAGTCTTCTTATGCTTTTCTACTTCCTTCAAGAACTGAACGTCTTCGACGAATGATAGCGCATCGTTCATCGTGCTAGCCAAGCGAACGATCTGATCATCACTTTTCTTTTGTTTTATGAGCACCTGTATCAAACGTCATTAGTGACACGACGATTGGGAATACGGACGGGGAATAGACCTTGTTGGCAGCGGATAAAATAGACCAGGCAAGCGATACATAAGGGTGGATCTGTGCGCAGTTCAGGTCATGAGGTAGTCAAAACGCCGAGAACTACTGGTAAATACCTCTGCGAATCCGGACATGATCTTGTCGAGCTGTTGTAATCTCTCCAATAGAACAGGCCATGTACCCTCGAATGTCTGTGCCACGGGAACGAGCCCTGAGCTACTAATTGATTGTGCTTGGGTGATGGTATCGACTGTCGACTCTATAGCTTTGGCGGCCGTGGGAGAGGTGAGTTTCGCGACTGCGTCTTCCATTCTAACGGTGGCATCTGTGGCCTGACGTTGATCTCCATCTCCATTTCCACGTGTCTTCAGGGTTAACGCAAACTTGATCATAATCTCGAGAGAATCAGAGGTATCCTTCGGAAGAGCGACCTCGAACACTTTTATCACAGAACTCATGCCAATAGGATCAGTCAGACAAGGTAACAACACACCTCCATCCTTTGATCTATCTATCATCCCACCGACAATATCAGAGAAATTTCCAATATGCGTGTCCTTTCCCATGCGGTGTTTCTGGTAAACGTTGACGAGGAGAACGGAACGATCGTCCCCATCACTACAAATACTCAGCGACATAAGGCGAGACGGAGAAAGGGTACTCACAAATGAAATATATCTTCCCAGGAAGTTCGATCCCCTCCTTCTTTCGCCTTCTTGGTCGACTTGAGAGTACCGCCTACGGAAAATTGGACGTAGTATTGCCTCGCAGGTAACAGCTTTCCGCGGGCTTTCCTACAAAGTTCAATTTCTGAACGAGAAGCTACTCAGATACGACAGGTAGTTGGGCGCTTCAATCAAACCCACCTTTGATAGTGATCGATTTTACCCTGGACTACATTTAGTACG
>JBBPTU010001524.1:0-11807 GCA_038094295.1 Tylopilus aff. beelii
TTTACATCAACTATTCGCCTAGGTAATTAGAGTTGTCATATACCTAGTGCTGGTTCAGATTGGCCCTGGAGACTGGATTCACATATAGATCAGCTAGTGTCTATTGGATTCAGCCTAAGAAGCGACAGCGGTGATGGCAATAGGGTTTGTCGCCGTCGTTGCAGTGGTGGTGGCAGCGGTTGGTGTGGACACATTGCAGTTGGCGCTGCAGTTGTTGCAGTGGGGTTGCTGCTGCTGCTACTGCTCGTCATCTTCATTGTCGGCACAGTGGCAGGGTTGGTGAAGATGCGTCGTTGCAGTTGATGATGCAGTGGTGGTGGTAGCAGCAAGGTCGCTACCGCTGCTGCTGCATCGTTCTCATCGTCGACGCAGTGATGGAGCCAGTGTGGACGCATCGTTGCAGTTGACGACGCGGTGGTGGCAGTGGGGTCGCTCCGCTGCTGCTGTATCGTCCTCATCGTTGGCGCAGTGATGGAGTCAGCGTGGATGCATCGTCGCAATCGACGATGCGGTGGTGGCAATGGGGTCGCTCCCCTGCTGTGTCGTTCTTGTCGTCGGCGTGGATGCGTTGTTGTGGTTGACGACACAGCGGCGATAGCAGCGGGGTCACTGCCGCTGCATCGTCGTCAGCAGTGCAATGGTGGGTCGGCGTGGATACGTCGTGGTGATTGACGACCTGGTGGGTGGGGAGGTCGGCGTAGGCGCATCATCATGATTGACGGCGTGGTGGTGGCAGTGAGGTTGCTGCCACTGCTGCGTTGTCATCCTCGTTGTTGGTGCGGGGGTGAGGTCGACGTGGACATGTCATCGCAGTTGATGACGTGGCGGTGGTAGCAGCTGGGTCACTATCACTGTTGTTGTGCTGTCATCGTTGGCGCGGTGGCAGGGTTGGCGTAGACGTGTCGTCGCAATTGATGACACAGTGGTGGTGGCAGCGGGGTCACTGCTGTTGTGTCATCGTTGTTGGCACAGTGGTAGGGTCGGTGAAGACGCGTCGTCGTCGTCGCCGGTGCAGTGGTGTGAATGATGTTGCGAACAAGAGTGAAAAAAACCTACCGGAGAAGGGTATGCTACCGGGTGCAAGACCGAAGAGGTGGAACTGCACTTGAACGGGTCAGTCAGTTAGCACAAGAGGTAGGCAGTCTCACTCACAAGTACTGTAGGCGTGATATGTGAGCAATTGAGCTTGAACCAGTACAATGGGCATGTTGAGGTGATCAGGCACAGGACTTGAGTAAATCTTCAAGTCTTGCTGACTAATCACGCCTCACACTCAGACAAGCCTGAGCCATGAAACAGCGGCAGCTTGCCTCACCACTATCACTGGCACGTCGCTGAGGACAACGGTGACATCAATGATGATGCTGCCCCAGCAATGCCGCCACTACCACCGCGTCGTCAACCGTGACGATGCGTCTTCACCGACCCCACCACTATGCCAACGACGACGACGCACCAGTGGCAGCAGCAGTGACCCCACTGTGACAACTGTGGCGCCAACTGCGACGATGTATCCACACTGACCGCTGCCACCGCTGCGACAACAGCGATGAACCCTGTTACAACCATGTCATTGCGACCATGCGGCAGTAGCAATGACTAACCTATGCCGATCTGCGCTGACCCCACCACTGCGTCACCGGTAACAACAGTGACGACTTTGCCTCGTATTTATGTATCAAATCTTATTGCATATTTACTGGCACTGGCACGAGGAACACATATATGTACAGATAAAAAACGCAGATAAAATCTATGCTTGGGCTGACGAACACTCCAAGTCATGCCCTCTTGTCAATGAGGCAGTACTTGGATGTGCCCTGGATAACGAAGCAATGCAGTGTGCTGGTATGGTGTCTGTACTATTCAATAATTAATTAGCTTACAAAGGAATCAGAGAACCAACACCACGAACCATTAACCCCCTGCGGGAGGTTCGGGTGAGTATTTCTGTTGCTCAGGTGGATTATTACTCTCTCTCATCATAAGCATGTTCACCTCCACAGGGGGAACAGGACGTGTGGCAAGATTAGGTGGAGGAGGACGATCTGGGTATGAGTTCCTCTGAGGGACCACCAGTGGATTATACTGAGAACTGGGATGGCTGTGATAGTAGATAGGATGGTGTTCATATCCGATTTGACTCGGAGGCCTGTCATAAGGACGTTGGAACAGATCATCTGTACGCATCAATGGCCCATACTGCCTGGAATATGGACCTTGATAGACCTGAAGATGCGGGTCAGAACCAACTGGATACCAACCTACACCTGCCATGAAAGCAGGAGCAGGCTCATAGCCATTATGTGCATCCTATTGAGGGCAGTATCTATCATTGGCAGGCATGCCAGGGACCACAGTGTGATCAGGGAAACCTTGAGGTGCGGGACATGGCAACGCGAGAGGCATGTAGGGATTGTGTTCATACGGCCCGGGTAAACTTGGAGGCAGTGGGTACGCATTGAAGACTTGACGAGGGTCAGAATCTTCTTTCGTATTATCTATAGACCCTTCAACTGGCTGGGAACTGGCAGTGCCAGTGCTAGCAGGTAACTCCGTCTTATCTTGGTTACTGTTGATGGATCCTGGCAGTCGGCCTTCTTCTGCAGCAAGTATGTTCACCGATAAGTTGTCGTCAGGAAGCGAAGGTAAAGGATTGTAACTGCTGAGCTTGTTCTGCTGCTGGTATCTATCGTCGACGGGCACACACGAATCTATAGTGTGATTAGGACAACCCTGAGGCAAGGTGACTGGAAGCGTAGGACTCGGAGGGATGTAAGGATTATATTTGTAAGACAGGCTGCGGGACGGTGGCGGCGGTGGCGGCGGCGACAGACGAGTGACTTCCTGGTTGCTGCTACTGTTGCTACTCTCCACTGGCACAGGCTCTCCGAGTTCAAGCGGTGGAGTAATCCCAACTGCATCTGAAGACGTTCGACCTTCTTTAGCAGCAAGCATATTCACCAGCAAATTGTCGTTAGGGAGAGGAAGGTGGATGGTCTTGCTGCGGCTAAATGGGTCATCTTCATTTCGACTTGCCGTAGTTCCTGTGGCTTTCCTAACGTACTGATGTGGCTTAGGACGTCCAGAGGTACCTTGGGAAGGGGCTGCCAGTGGAATTGACATGGTATGGTCCAGGTTTACGGCCGTAGGAGCAGGGTCTGAGGGCAGGATCGTTGGGCGACCGCCAGGCGGAGACAAGGGAGGGGGGTTCAGTAAGTTGAGTGAGTCCTGTGTAGTAATCCAGCAATGAATGTCGCCTTGAGTATCTCCGTCTTCTACAGAGGATGCCGTGAGCATCTCGAGATGGTCTCCATGTATGGATTTGTCGAACGCTTCATCAGACCTGGCGGCCACAGCATCCACTCCACTTTCATGGGATTCGACCGCAGTGATAACAGGCGTGCCAGCATCAACGGTAGCCTGTCTGGGTACTAAAACATGCGTAGAAGGGGCAAGGGTGTCATCCACCGCAGCTACTGCGAGGTCGTCAGGAGGGTTGGCCATAGCAACATCTGTACCGTAATCCGTATTGTCTTGCAGTGCGCCAAACATGGTAGTCTGGTCCGGACGAGCCTTCTTGGAGAGGATTCCCTCGTCCTCGGATGAAGATTCGAAGATCCTCGAAGATCTGCGCGTACGTTTCCTTTTCTTGTTACCCCCGCCGCTCTGTTCGGACGCCTTCTCTTTACCCTTTGAAACCCCTGCGTGAGTCTTCTTTGAACCCCGACGGCGTCTCAAGGAGTCGAGGTCATGATCTGACATGCCTTCCTCCAAATCCAACTCGCCCTCCGCAGCCTTTTCCTTGTCAGTGACTTCGACGGCAGTGTTGTCAGGCTGATACTCTGAGCCCGACGCCGAACTGACATCCTTAGCATCATCTGAAGGGACCTGTTTCTGTGATACCCTCCTCGTGATGACAACTTCAGGCTTTGAACGGCGGGGGCGCCTCAGGGCACGATTGCTTTCTGCCTCGTTCTCGTCAGAATCTAGGATGGAGATGGTTTCAGGATGCAGCGAGGGTTTGTCGGGACTTTTGACAGAGGTAGTGGGCTCAGCAACTTCGTCGGAATCAAGGATGGTAATAGTCTCTTCCTCACGGACCCGCTTTTTCTTTCCAGATTTTCTGACACGTGTCGCAGAAGTATTCACGAGGCGCGGTAACCCCTTGCGCCGAATTTCAAGACTCGCGAACATTTGCCGCGCATGACCGTAAGGAGAGTCGTACGCAGGTGCTGCGCAGTGGATACCTGGTATGCGAGAGTTCTGTAAATCTGGAATATAGTTAGTATCGAGCAGCTTCTTCTAGTTCCTCTGTTCATACCCTTTGGGTTGGCAGAGAGTTTGAATTGTAAACCCTGCTTAGTGGTGTCGTTGAGCGCAGCGTTGAGCATTGAGCACTCAGCCAGGGTGAGATCGGATATTCCCTTCGAGCCACCCTTAAAGCGCGGTTGGCGTTCTTCCCCGGGCAACAACACACTATCTGGCCAGCCATAGCAAACCACCCCGCTCTTTGCCAGTTTTGAAGGGAAGCCCTTCCACGGGAAGAGCTTCCCTGATACCCATTTACATCCGATCTTCGCTGAAGAGAATGGAGTCGTCAGACAAGAAATTTACATATGACAGCAGGACTTACCCAGTGCACTGACCAACCGGCCCCTCACGCGCGCATGATCCTCACGTTCATCCGCATCCCCAACCTCGACGACACCGCGGTCATCACCGCCTTCCTTCTTCAACCCATCCTGTATCTCAGGTTCGAAAACCTGTGCTACATTGGTAAGAGATACTTTGTTACTACGAAAAGGTTTGTCAGCGATTGTTGTCCTAGACTCGTGTAGATGCTCACAAGATGTGTGCCTTGAAGTGGCCTATGATTTCGTCTTTGCTGGCACAACATCGCTCGAGAAAAAACTGGAAGAAGCTGTCAATAAATTGGGAACAATCAAGACGCGAAGAATCTCACATCCTCTGCACCCGGAGTTGTGAATGAAGACCCCAGAGATATATCCTGATTGACAACGCTACCGCCCATCACGAATGCAAATTCGAACGCGTGGCATTTTGCCATGACGTTGCACTGGAGCGTCGTGAGATCTTCACAGGAGCCTCTGGATGATCGAAGCTTACCTGTTGTTCGAGCCGTTTGGCGAATTTGAAGAAGAGTTGCGAACGTTGAGCGACGGTCTTTTCCGCTTCGCCCAACGCCTCGGCCTCTCGCCAAGTGGCCAAAATCTCTTGCCATGTATCGGGGTACTGCTCCCTGAAAAGCTTGTAGCACTTGGATATCTTGTCCGCTAATTCATATTGGTTATGGTCAGTCGTGCATCAAGGGAACAATTGAATCATGTACATACTTGGCTTTGCGGTGATGATGTCGGTATCATCCTCACCGAGACGTCCGAGTTCTTGGGCACGATGCGCGATGTGATACCGTTGGTAATCGTTCCACTCGTTGCTTGTATTGATGCGTGCAAACTGCTTGGAGAAACGCGTGACGAGCTGCCCAATTGGCAAGCCCACGCGAGCAGAAAGTCGGCTGAACACAAGATGGAGTTCCTCGAACTCCTTTTCAAGGACAGAACTGACAGATGCAGGCGTCCTGCCCAAAGTGGCAATACCATCTGTGTATTCATCTGGGTCGCTATTTAGACCTGGAAGTGGGCTGCAGCGAGGGGACGGGGAATCAGGAGGTCGAGTGTCAGCCAGAAAACCCGTGTCGAAGAGGGGGAGATAGTCAGTAGAAGGACCTGCCTGGGGGGTATCTTCACCCAAAAGTGTTCCTGCCGTGGGTGGTAATTCATGAGAGGGACCGGGTGTTGGTGTCTTGTGTATCTCTGCTGGGCGAGGATCTGTTCATAGAGTCGGTTAATATCACGCGTCCCATAGAATGAGGGTGGCAAACCTTGAATTTTAATGCTCGTACTATAGTCCTTGCCAGCATCTGGCTTGGCAATCGATGGCGGTTTGGTACCAACAGTAACTGTGGATGCTGCTTCTACACCTGATGCGACAGGTTCGACGGTAAGGGACGTTCCACTTGCAGATGTCGTGACGGTCAAGGGAGACTTTGCAGTTGCAGAGACCGGTCCTTCAGTGAGAGGGGCCTGTCCAGTGGCTGATGGAGGCTTTGCCATGGCGGAAATGGGTTTGCTTGATGGCGCGCATGACTGAGACAGGTCAGATTCTATGTCTACAAACGTTCATAAGTGGAAAAAGAAAATAGGGTGGGAGAAAAGGGACCTTACTTTGAGTGGTTGCATCGAGAGGGTTATGAGAACCAGACAGAAAAGGATCTTCGTCTTCCCGGACCCACTGACCACGACATCTCTGGGCATCTTGAATCAGACCACAGTCTTTCTGTGTAGCCTTCACTGTTGTACGAAGACGCATCGGTGTTTGTACTGGCAGTGGAGAAGGGGCACAGCGCCCACCACCAAATTGCTCCTCTTCCATCGCTAGCAACAGAGCAAATGGAGGTGGTTGCGAAGGAGGACGAGGGTCGTCGAAGTCGCTCGCATTGTCAGTCATCTAGATCGAAACTGTTAATCCACACAATCAACTCCTAGGGAGCACGTACCTTGAAAAACACAGTGGATACCAAGAAGTATGTAGCAAGTGGGGGGGATGAGCGTGGCATAGACGGAGTACTGCTACTGATGGCGAATTAAATGGCATTGTGTGGCTCTGGTGGGATATCTAGCGGCAAGAAAAAACATAGATTGAAGTTTGTGTTAGCGAGACTTCTGTTAGCACAAATTTCAATACCACGTACAATGAACCCTGCGGGTGATCTTGAACCTTTGTACTACTTCTTCCGATTGGGACATACGCCACAGAGTTCATGTAAGATCCAAACGCCTCGCCCGATCATCTGATCAAGCGAGCGACGATGATGGCAAGCACTTATCAAGTGTGTTGGGGTGGACACCAACCTTGAAAAAAAACATCAACAGGGCATGCAGGCACAGCAAACGGACCTAGCAGGACTGTCAAATTTGGAGACTTACCTACCGCAGTCACTTGTTTCAACAACGTGTCCGATGTATGTTGAGTAGACGGTGGTCAAGTTGGAGCCTCTCCAGACCCTCCGACTCTGGTCTGAGCTGAACCTCGCGTGGGAACAACCTCCCAAAACAGGTCAAACATATTTTCTGAGTCCCAAATACAAAGGATACATCATACAAGTGCTAGTCTAATCAACAGAGATCAATTCGTAGATATATAATGCTTCGGTCAACGCCATGCCACACTCAGCAAGTTGAATAGTGAATCGATCTCTACCAGTGGTGCCAGTGATCATAGACTCCCATGCCTGAATGATAGCATCTATGGCAGCATCAGTGTAGCCATGAGCTATGAGATATCTTTCTGCTTGATCACCGAGGAGCTGGGCACGCTGGGCCCGGTTGTTACGAGACAAATTTGGAGCGTGATAGCGGCTCCCAACAATGCCGTGCAATGTCCGTACATGTGTGTAGATGATAGGCACACTGCCGGTGGAAGGGGAAACCAATCCGCCTCCTCCAGCATTGCGCAGGGGAGAGATTCTGGAGGAAGATTCTGCAAAGCAAGAATATCAGTATAAACACATCGGAATACAAGTTTGAGTGCGTACCAGACTGGAGACTGGAGACAGAACGGATGCTGGGTGATCCCCGTGGTGAGCCTGAGTCTGCCTGCGAGGATCTTGGAATGGTTGGGCGGGAATGTGGATTAGACGTCGTGGTGGGGGAATCGACACGTAGATCTAGAAATACATCCCCAAGTTCATTAACTTCGCCCAGTGCGTCTTTGTACACAGTTATTGAGTATTTCTGGATATTGACAGCGAAAAAAAAAGTACCTGCAAGCCTGAGTTCAGCAGATGTCAGCAAGGGCAGCATTTGTGCAAGGACGCCTTTGACGGTTATGAAGGCCAGTGCCTCCCAAAATGAGCGCATATGCTTCTGACAAACATGCTGGAATGAGCCTTGAGATTTCTGCGCACTTGCCCTGCCATTGGTATTGTCTGTTAGGTAACTTAGGTTTGACTGGTGAGATACTATGCTTACCTGGTTCTATTACGAGTCCTCTCGAAGAGAGGCGAGTTTTTTACATGAGGGTGACAGTGTGCCTGAATTCCGACATAACGGATCCGTGGGAAAGTGTACAAACAACTTGCCCGGAGTGTGCTGGTGTTCAAGCCTTCAACTCTACATTTTTGGTGCTTTGCGTATACGAGTAAAAGAGAGTAAAAGATATGAATTGTAGTAACTTAGTACATGAATTATTAAGTTTTAGCTATCACCTAAAACTCCCAATTGACAACACGGTAGTGCCAGTGGCAGTGGGGAGCGCTGCTGCAGCATTGTCAGTTTGGATGATGACGCAATGGTGGGTCGGCCAGGACACTTCAGCTGCCGTCGATATCGACGGTACGGTGGTGGGACTGGTGCAGGGGTATGATGGTGTGCCCACATTCACTATCGCAGTTGCCCTTGCCCTCATTGTCGTCATCTTCATGTGCACGTTGCTGTGCAGCCTGCGCGCTCGGGGCAGTGCTGAGGTGGTGTGACCGGATTCACCATCGTCGTTGCGCCATGATTTTGTGGTGATGGGCACGCCATTCCGTCGCCCTTTTTCTCATCGTCATGGTAGTGATGACGTCACGTCATGTTGCCCTTGCAGTCACCATTGTCAGTGCTGAGTTCGGTTCAAGGGTCTCAGTAGGTCTCAGTACATGATTTATTCAAATGTACGGTACTGTCTAGTATTCAATTGCCTGTATTCAACTTCTTGAGTCCCGCCATTACCACATCAGTGTCATCCACGTCTTCGTAGAAACGATGCTTCCGTGAGATCGTGGCTTCTTCCTGATTGTTTGTGGACGCTTGCGGAGCCATCACCTTCTGATGGCGTTCGTCCACCTCCTTTTGAAGTTTAGTTGGTGGTTTAGGCATGGGGTGTGTTGTGTACTGCTTACCATACTAACTTGGCTGCTGAGGAGAGCAAGCGCTCTGAGTACCAGATGTATTCGTGTCATTTGTCATCCCTTAGGAAACGATACAATGGTGAAGCTGGCTTCGACCAGATCGCCTGTTCGAAAGATACTAGGATTACAGGTATGGAATCTAATTTTCTTCGTTGTTAGTTTTGTGTCGTCTCATTGCCCGCCACTTACTTCATGTAGTCCGTGTCGGGTTTGTAGTAGAATACTTTGTTGTCTTCGAGGTGGCTGTATTCATCCCCAGCCAGTCTCGCGAGTATGTTGTTTGGGTCAACACCTGGTTCAAAGGGTGTCACCGAGGACATGAATTCGCACTGTCTTGACGTAAGATATCGGTTGCTTAGGTCGATGACGGGGTCTTCGCGGAATTTTTCTGCGGTCCATGGTTCCATTTGACAGTTAGGATAGTTTCACGATAACGTTTTGTGTGCGGCATCAATAGATTTGATCACGTCATCGAACGCATGTGTTCCAAGCCCCGTGAGCCTGATGCCTTGCTGTAAGGTTCGAGCCACATTGTTGAACCTGCATTACAAAGTTTTCCATCAGATTATAGTTGCGCTCTCAGGTCGTTGTACCTACTTTGGCATGGTTGATATCGGGGGCAGAGCTTTTCGTACGATATATCCTTGGATGGTTAATATTGCCTCCTCTGTGTCGCTTGATTCGTTCATCTTGTAAACCATCCTTGACACGTTGTTGTGGTCTGGCTGTGACGCATACCATGTCTTTAGGAGGGAAGAGTCCTGGCAATTTTTAGTGGTGGTTGCGAAGACATCTTGATGTACACTAACCAGTTTGCATGCTTGCGATTCACTTACGTGTTTGTCTTTGTTCCGTAGCTTAACTAGCTCCCCGAGCAGATATTCTACCTAGAATCAGTTTCATGGTTTGTACTAGTTGGATTTGCTGACGTACTGGCATGGTCGAAGTCAAAATAGTCGTCCATCGTTGAATTTGATGGGGGTTCCAATGAGGCCCGGGTGGTTTAATACCTGTTCATATGTTAGCTCGACTTTCAATTTCAGCTGAGTGACAGTCTTGCTGTCGTTCGTTGGCCGACCATGTTGAGCGTTCGGTTGTTCCTTGCCAATTGATCACATGGTTCGCAACCTCTACCCGCACGACAGCCAAGTGACTTCGGTTGCTTATTGATGTTGTTTGAAATTACCTGTAGGTCCAGTCTCAACCAAGGGGAATTATCACTATGTCGTAGTACATGACCGAGTGCATTGTTTGTCATGTGTCTAATTGGTGACCTATGTCCTCACTGACAATAGTGCCTGCGTAGTGCGGTCATCTTCCCATGAAAACCATACTCTCGGAATATCTGCAAGGAGTGCGCTATCACTGTGATCGCTTGTGCGTTTGTTGTGGATCGGTCGGTTACTTTGTGTTTCGCTTGCTGTCGGTGACGGTTCATTTCGCCCCAATTATATCTCGACAGGATTGATGTTCGATTGGCACTTTGTAATTGCATTTTGGTCATTCCATTTCACCTCATTGTATGTCTGTTTTGGTCTCGGTTCATGTGTGGCTGACATGTTTTATCTGTCCAGGTACCTTACCCATTAAAAGTTACTGCATGGACCATTAAGTCTCGCATGATGATGAGACCGATCTGCCAATACTACAGTGCGTTTGTTGCACAATTTCATTATTGCATGACTGTATATCACTCCTTAGTTCATTGACTGTGATTGTTAGCTGCAGGTTCGTGCATCCCCACCATGGCAAGGTAATACTCTTTATTTTTTCATGAGTATAGTCGGTTGATTGCGATCGCTGCTAGACGGTCAAGAAAGGTTGTTAAACCTTCTGTGTCAGCTGGCGAGGAATCACGTCTGGTTGGGTATGATTCCTCTATTTGTCTGTT
The DNA here is from genome assembly GCA_038094295.1 of Tylopilus aff. beelii. NCBI lineage: Eukaryota > Fungi > Basidiomycota > Agaricomycetes > Boletales > Boletaceae > Tylopilus > Tylopilus aff. beelii. The sequence continues at coordinate 10,866 of JBBPTU010001524.1, forward strand.
TGGACTATATGCTGAATGCCGCCTGCCTTATAGAGTTGTGGTTACTCATTCAAGTAAACACAAGCATGAAGATAGTCCATCTCCCATTCAATGACCTGTTTGTCAATGGAAACCTTCGCAAAGGTTTACTCTCTATTTTTCGGGGTTCCTCCTCTTTCTGACGCGGCTATAGGCTCATTGCTTCGCAAGAGACTCGGACTATTTCCCACCGTCCCTCTGGTCGTCCAGCTATGAAGACGTCGAAACAGAGACGGCATACGGAGTCAGTGTCATCATCTCCTGAGTAGGTTTCGTGCCCCACAGTTTTGGAGTACGACTTTAACTAGTTACAGTGACAAGCAATCCAACGATTATTTGGTGGACTCTTTTGTCGTCGATGACGACCACGATTTGCGGGGTAAGTTGTGATATTCACCTCATTAAATCCTCGTCTACCTCACGTTCTGTAGATTCTGCCAATGACAAAGCTAAGGCTCCTCGCAACGGCAGACAGTCAAGTTGTAAGAACGCCAGGGATCAAGCTACTTCTGGTCATGCCAATTCCGACTCGGCAACGGATATTGATGTGATTCCCATCCACTTGTTGCTGGAACGTGAACGCAATGCTCCATGAGTATGTTCGTATCACTATCGCTCGGTTCTTACAATTGCTGTCTAGCACCACAGATCTGGATCACAGTGACAACAATGATTCCGAATCAGAGTGTACCTCTGATTCTATACCTACCAAGTTGCAAGTTGCTCGTAGAAAAGCTGTCGGGTAAGCAATTTGACGTGTTCAAGTTGTCCTATCAGATTGCTCAGAGCTTTCAGCGAACAAAAACGTAAGCCTCGGAAAGCTGTCAAGGTTAGTTGGTTTTGGGTGTTTGGCTCGCTTTCTACTAGTAGTTTGACTTCTTGGTTGCATCAGTTCCTGCACGAGTGAGTGTGCCACCGCTCTGC
>JBBPTU010001525.1:0-11807 GCA_038094295.1 Tylopilus aff. beelii
CATACGTAGCGCGCGCACATACTCCGAATCATTTAATCTGGCGTCTCTTTCATTTTTCGTGTACGAGTACGACATACTATAGTACCATGGGAACGCGTATGGCATATAGTGTCCAGCTCTTTTCATTTCGTTTCTCGTGTCGTGAGTTGCGGTTTTTCTCCGGATGTTCGTGTACGTTGTCGAAAAAAATTACTTGTGAAGGCTGCGATGGTCTTGCTACTGGGTAACATGTCGTCGACCATTGATGGGTTTGCTGCGAGCGGGTTGCAGTCTTGCAGATACAATCGATATTCTCAGGCGATTGATTGTACCTCTCCAGGGTCAGAGTAAGGTATCTGTCACGACTCACTAGCCTGGTATGCTACATAGTCGGTATGCTTCACCTATGCAAGACAAAGCTTGTGACTTGGACTTGAACTTTACTTGCGGATTTCACTGTGATCATAGTGGGGCTCATCGCCACTGGCAGTGATCCATATTGCGCCGAGAAATACGGTTACGGGAATGAGGTCGTGTGGATACATTCAGTGACAAAACTAGGAGTGGTCCGATCGCAGGTTTTAGTAGTCTCCTCCGAGTCACGATCCGTACACGGTACTTCTACGTCCAAGTTCCCACGCAATTCTACTTGCAGCGGCAACGTCCGATCTCTGATGCCGCCCCCAATTTCCTTGCCAACTCATCTTCTTCTCCTGGCACAGAACATTCGGAGCCACTATTCGTGGGTCTGCTGTCTGCCCGCGACTCGGAGTGACTCCCGAGATTTATGCTCGCACCTTGCTTGTCTCCAGGAGGCGTTCATTTTCCTTTCGTTCCGATTGGCATCCTTTACCACGGGTAACTCTTCCTCCGTAAAGACGGTATCTGAAGGTGAACCAAGGAGACAGTTCTACAAGTAACGGAACAGCGCCCTCGAGAACAAACACCGATACCCGCTAGCTGGGGAGCGATACGTTCTAGGTCGTTCCGCATCGAGTCCACGGTCGTAGGTGAACACGTAGGTGAGTGTCGATGCCGATTTTCGGCCCCATGGGGGTGGGAGGCTATCGCAGAATTGACGCACATAGATTGTAGCCTTAATTCCGTGACGCTTTGGAACACCGCTTTCATTCGCGAATAGAACAAACACGAAGACGGACATCATGATGATAAATGCACACTACCCAGTACACGAGAACCGCGGACTATCGCGCTGGCAATCGTTCAATGGGTGGTAAACTGAGGTGGACCGCATTCGGGTCTAATATAGAGGTATGCTGTTCCTGAATCGACACATCAGTCGCACTCCTATGGCCATTACGTTTCAAATAACGCCACTCTTCGCTGGAGGATCCAAGGGGGTCGTTTACGCCCGGGCAGGCATCAAAGACGCATCGTGTCCGGATCCGAACAGCTCTAAAAGTAAGGTGTTGCGTTCCTTGATCGTTCTACACCAACAAGTGGGCGTAGACTAAGCATATGGGTGAGTATCGGCTGTCCTGCACCGGCGTAGAATGATATTTATAGATCGTACTCCCATTTTTCATGCGCTTCAGGAAGTTCCGCTTGTCATTCAGTCAGAATCTGGGGAATTGTTTACGCAAGGTAACGCTGAGCCGACATTAAAGATGTACAGTGTTGGTCTAACCTCGCTCCTCGTGAGCGACCAAAGGCACAAGTCTCGCACCTCCAGAATGGCCAGACCTTCGGAGTGCGATCGAAGCTTCTTCCATAACGCCCCTGAATCCCTCAGTTTGGATTCCCTGTCCCATCACTGTGGGTGCCGAATAGATTCACACATAGGAGATATTGAAAATTTACCCATCAGGGTAGTTGAACGACGTACAGGACTAGAGATATGGATCATTTGATCTCAGTGTGTTCGATGAGGCGTCAAGCTCCACACGCGTAACCGCCTCTCTATCACCACCGTGATTGCCAAATTCGCTCGAACTAGACTGCAGTGTATTTTGGCATTGAACCCCTACCCTCTCCTCCAACCCTACGAGTTCTAACTGAATACGTATGCCGGTCTGTCAATCTATTATCGCAAGTGCCGTATTCATGATCCGTAGTCGCAGGTAGCATAGATTTGGCCGTTCCTCGTCTAGATGGTTTTAATAATCGGTTTATCTTATCACGGTGTATGCCGAATGAGGCTGCGAAGCCCAAAAGAATCCCGAATTGAGTAAGTTCGGTGGCAACTGTATGGATTATGCTGCCCTGCATCCTCATCTGGGTGGGTACATGATATGGTTTATTTCACAGCAATGGTTCTATGTTCCAAAAAAACTATTGCATTTAGCACGGTTCAAGGGGGCCCTTCCTGCAATATTGTGCAGGGATAGGCCGCTTGGTAAGTGGATCCCCATAGTTGAGATCGATGAAAGCTCTCTTGGTTTCGTGACAGTCGTCTAGTACATCTGAAGGCTAGAATGGGCAAGGTGTCCATGTTTGTGATATTCCTAGCCTGTTCTGATAGATAATGGGTCGTCTTTGTCCTTATGCATCTGAAACCGAAGATAAGCACGTTCCTCCGGATATGATCCTGTATGCCTTGCATCCGCCGCCGTTCATTTTTCATCGTTTCTGCCATTACAGGAGAATTCCTCGTGCTTTGCGGCTTCGTCACTCTTACTTCTAGGGTGCTAGTGCAATGTCACAAGGTCCGCGTTGCCGTGATCCTTCTATCCCATGGAGCTTGAGAGGACTGCCGGGAGTTCGTTCACCGAGTCGTTTTTTCCCAGTTGAGGGGATATCACGCGCCATAGATATCTCCCTTCTGAGATGGGTTTGCGAAGTAGACAATATATCCTGTGCCTGACTCTCAACAGATAAAAGGCGTCCAAAAGTTTGCCTCTCCTTCAGCGTTTGCTCCTCTTTCTGTCGTGGGTCACCTGTTCAGCTCTATACGATCTATCAATAACCATTCGTATCCCTAGCCGACTTACCACACCTATGAAGCTCCTTCACCCTGACTATCCTTGCATTCGATGGCTCCCAAAGAACCCCGCCGTCATTTGGCGATACCATCACAAGTTGCTCGTTGAACTTATCAAGGAGGGAGTCTGCTCGGCAAAGCTCGATTCCGTTGATCACAAGCAGTTTGCTGCGGTCATCCTTGATTTCAAGAGATTGATTGAGGAGGACTCGGAGATAAACAGGGATTTCCACGAGATGTTTGAACAAGTTCTTCCTAGGCCGCAAGGTGAGGGTGAGGATGAGAACAAGGTGGGTGGTCGACGTGGTAATCGTTTCCTTTGTTCAACGTGCTGACATTCGCTGTTTCGGTGTTAGATAACTGACTACATGCTACTCCTTGGTGCTCTCAACAAGACCATCGCCACAGCACCGTCCTTCCATTGGAGCGATGATCCGAAAGACAAGTCCCAACAGCTTATCGCCGGCGTTCCCATGTACGGCGTCATCGGTCCTTTCGCGAACACCGAGGCTGGCTATCGCGCGTTCACCAATCCGAAAGTGAATGACATAATCCTCAGGATATTCAACGAGTGGTCCAGGTTCCTCGTCTCCCCTGGGTCACGCAATGTCTTGGTTGATTCAGAGGATGGCTGGTTCGGCCCAAAGGCGTTGGAAGTGCAGGCCGATCGCCTTGGGGCCAAGTTCGAGGACGTGTGGGTATGTAAACCAAACGAGCCAAACTGGGGCTTCGGATCGTGGGACGAGTTCTTCGTTCGACGTTTTCGGGAGAAGCAGCGCGATATCATCGATCCGTACAACAAGGACCTCATCATTGCCCCTTGCGAGGCGATCGAGCTCCGGTACTGCACTGAGGTGAAAGCTAATGATACGTTCTGGATCAAGGAGCAGCCTTATTCCCTTATCCATTCCCTCAACAACGACCCGCTTGCAACGCAGTTTGTCAACGGGACGGTCTACCAGGCAGTGCTTAGCTCTCTGGACTATCATCGCTGGCACAGCCCTGTCGGTGGGCGTATTATCAACGCGTACGTCGTTCCAGGTTCGTATTATGCTGCGATCGTGGACGACGACAACGACATCGACGTCATCACCCGTTCCATTTACTTCCAGACCGCTATGACTACCCGGGCTTTCATCTTTATCGAATCGGACAACCCGAGCATTGGGTTGATGTGCTTCGTCGGCGTTGGTCTTGCAGAAGTGTCGACCTGCAGGCTGGAAGTGAGGCAGGGAGATAGGGTTGAGAAGGGACAGGAGATTGGGTCGTTCCGCTTTGGAGGGTCGACGCACTTGTTGATCTTCCGTCCAGAGACCAAATTGGAAATATACCCAGGTCCAGACCAGCCGCCGGAGCCGGAGCCAAGGGTCCCTAGGCTTGTTAACTCAACCTTGTTCAAAGTGCTCAATCAGTGAGTCGGCGATGTGATGGAACGCAGTCTGGAGTTGGCTGGGGAAAGTGTACGATTATCGTGAATGTGTATGTGTTGATTAGCTTGGACGTGTGTACTTGATGTCGGATTGTCTGAAATATTGATCAGTATTTGCAGAACGTGCGTGCATCACTTAACAGCGTATGCATTGTGTTCTTCCATATGACAGATAGTATTGACATCCATATATCAAGTAAGTATGTACATTCGGCGCATGCCCCACATTTCTGCTAGTCGTACAATCCCATGAAGACTGTTACCCACGGCCTCAAATATATTCAGTGCTTGTTCGTCACATAGAACAGCGCTGAGTTCACCCTCCTCGCGATCCTCTCCTCGTTCGGGTTGGTCGGCTGCTTAGGACCTTCCACCAAGCTCAACTTGGTCTCTGGACGGAAGATCAACAAGTGCGTCGACCCCCCGAAACGGAAGGATCCAATCTCTCCACCCTTCTCAACGCGATCTCCTTCCTTCACTGCGAGCTTGCACGTCGACACCTCGACAAGCCCGACTGCGACGAAGCACATTAACCCGATGTCGGGGTTGTCCGACTGGATGTAAATGAACCCTCTGGTAGCGGTGGACGTCTGATAGAAGATCGAGCGGGTGATGACGTCAATGTCCGGGTCTTGGTCAACGAGCGGCGCATAGTACGTGCCAGGGACAACGTACGCCTTCATAACGCGCCCATTGACGGGACTGTGCCAGCGGTGGTAGTCGAGAGAACTGAGCACTCCTTGGAAGACGGTCCCACCGACAAACTGGGATGCAAGTGGGTCGAAGCTAAGGATGTGTTCTAGGGAGTACGGCTGTTCCTTGACCCAGAACTTTTCCGTCGCCTTCACATCGGTAGCGAGCCGAAGCGTGATCGCCTCGCAAGGGTTATTGATGCATTTCTGGTTGTCCGGGTCCACGACTGGGCGTTTTCCGTCTCTGAAACGTCTGACGAAGAAATCGTCCCAAGACGCGAAGCCCCAGTGAGGCTGTGTCGTATCGCACACCCACACCTTCTCGAACGGCTCCTCGAGACGCTTGCCCTGCTCCCCTAGCGCTTGGGGACTGAACCAACCACCGTCGGAGGTGACTAACACATTGCGCGATGCGGGGGAGACAAGAAACCTGGCCCATAAATCAAAGATTCTGAGGACCATCGCATTCACTTTTGCATCAATGAATGCGCGGTAGCCTGCTTCAGTATTCGCGAAGGGGGCGATGACGGCATAAATGGGGACACCAGTTATCAGTGGGTTCTCCCAGTGGAAGGACGGAGCCTTGCTGATGAGGTCATCGAGACACCCGAGAAATAGCATGTAGTTCGTAATCTAATCAACCAGACGAATCCAAGTTAGGGGCGTAAGTAGGTTGCCGTAACCACCACTTACACAATACTTCTGTTTGTCTTGCCTAGGAAGGACTTGCTCAAACATCTCGTGGAAATCCCTGAATAATTCTGGGTCTTCCTCGATTAATTTCTTGAACTCCAGAATGACGAGCGCAAACTGCTTGTGGTCAACGTGGTCGAGGGTTTCTGAGCAAATCCCTTTCTCGACAAGGGAGCCGAGCAAATTATGATGGTACTGCCAGATGACGTCAGGATCCTTGGGGAGCCATCGGACGAGAATTCCAGTATCCGGAGTCATCGTAGGTATGTTGATTCAGCTGAGAATGTGAAATGTGACGATCGTATTAATAGAAGAGGCAGACTCACGAATGAAAGAGGGAGAGGAGATGATGAAAAGAGAGACGAACTTCCGGACGTCTTTTATACGAGGAAATGAAGTCGTGAGATATATTGAGAACTCTGTGATCCCCTCAGGAAGGGGTCACGGGTAACACGTAACCCGACTCGACACCGTGACAGATCGAATATTCGCCTCTAGACCAATAATACGGCGCTCATAACGTTACTGCGGTGCGTTGTAAAAAGGGTGATCATGCCACATGATGAAATTGTGCTCTCCTGCCCTGTCAGAAACGAGGTGCTGCGAATCGTGACAGATGAGGAAGGTGTTGGTTAACCACATGAATATAGACCCTTTATGCTGTTTGTGATAGTGTCTGAATTAATATGACTATCATGACCCCGTCGGCTCCACTGTTCAGGCGCACCAAAAATGGGAGCGATGGATCCAGGATTGCGATGTAATTTTACTTTGCGACGTAAATGAGGTGGACAATCTGACTTGGATCATCATTTAGGGCGCCACTGTGAATATCGAGAAACAACACTGGGCTCAAAACCTGCTTAAAAAGTAATGCTTTAGAACCGCGTCGATGCAAAATGGAAGGAAAGATGGGACCAAACGCTTTAGAGCAACTTGTAAGCTGACTTCCTTCTCCGCCAATTAATTGGCATCTATTGTATCATTGAGTCTGACACTGACACCCAGCTGGTAGGACTCGGGATGCCGAGGGCTAGCATATATTTCGTACGTGGGTCGTTGGAGAAGAAGAGGAACCTTGCAGCACCAGGCATCCGGGTTAGCAAAATCGAACACGGAACCAAATACCAGAAGATATGTCCGTAATGTTCGAATGACGCCGTTATGGTCAAGGGCGGAATAAGGGGGACCGTGAATTCACTAAAATAGTGCCTCACATATTCATAACACTTAATTGCAAAGTTTCAGTCAACCCACAATGGCAAGGATCAGTCGAAAAGCAAAAGCCTCGACTAGAACTTGTCTAACAAATCCCACAGCCAGATTACCCGTCACATTATCTATAATTGTAGGGTGTACCGAATTGAACTTACATAAAGGAAGTGTCGATAATTTTGTCAACTTGAAGGCGGCTAAACGTTGAACTGCCTCGATCATTTGATTGCACGGCTGAGCGGGAGTGAGTGGAGTGGCATGTCACCTAGGAACCCCAATGAGAGGGTGTTATCACAAAGCGAGCACTGGTATGTGTCACCAACTTCCTTAGCTGAACATTCAAACACAGCAATGCTATCCTAATTGGAGGTTACCCTATGGACTTCGGTATATGTGTGTATGTACGATCACTTGGAAATTGAATTTGGAATCCAACTCTCGGACACCTTAATCCCTCACCTTCAGGCCAAGGCCCAAAAGTACCTGGGATGTTATAATCGTAGATGCCGGGTTTAGATTTTTTTTATAGTGGTGCGTATCAAATACATAAAATAATCGTGCTGATTGCCCGAAGCACCGAGATCTGTCTGTATAAAGCTGTGAGTATCTGGACAAGCATAATTTTTTTATACAGTATACTTGACATTCGTACTAACCCCGACACTTTATCTAAGGGTAGCGAGGAACCGAGCCGGAAGGCGAATAATCGAGGCGTTCTCTATCAGTGCGATTGACGTTAGCACTCCTAATCTTGGCTCCGGATCAATGGTGGAGTTTGAATTATTTCCAAAAACGAATACCATGGACTCCGTCATAGGATCTGTACTCGGTATAGAAGGACTCGGAGGTAGGTCCAGTCATGTGACTCTTTGACTGGTACTACTTGGCTACTGTCCACGCTAAGCCAAAAAAATCATTACATGTGGGCACGCCCTTCACTCTGCTCTTTTTGAATGCATTCAAATCCCGCTGACGTGTCTTAGACATCGGGTACGAGACTGCACTCCGACATAACTTCCCGCTGACGTGTCTTAGACGTCGGGTACGAGACTGCACTCCGACATAACTTCGAAGTGCTGCGAGGCCGCAACCTGCCAACCATTCTGAGCTTCCATATCATCTAATAATACACGGGCTGTCCTCACGAACAACATTACATACCACATAATTTGGAGCAGCGTTCTGAATGTGTTTAGGTTGATGGCAGCTATGCCGTGCCGGTGTGGAGCCCGCACTCTACCACTGGCAGATCTCAATGTCTACCTCGTCTGTGTGAGTGCAGAATGTAATCTGCTGCGCATCTTGTGATTTCTAAAACAGTACTACTGGGGGCCCAGCTTATTGGCCGATATACTTGAAAACTTGTCTTCCATGATCTAAGCCTCATTTGTATGCCATTCCTAGGAGACATTGGTACAACAGACTCAGTATGACTGACACACCAGACCGACCAATTTCCCTGGAATGCTACTTTTCACCCAACCTAGTTAGTGGAGTCTATCCACACATGCATCTTTTGCTATCACCATGCCGCCTTATGTTGCGTAATTTTGCGAAGAGCTCGGAGATTTGGGCAAGAACATGTAGTCACTAGCGAGGCCTCCGAGGAGAGGTAGTTGGTAGTACCAGTGAAATCCACGCATTCGAATTTTTCAGACCTCATGGGAACCCGTTTTGCTCGGATAAGGCTGTCCGTTCCGACTGGAGGGAATTATAATTGACCAACGTGCCCTTGAAGTAGACAAATCGGTTGTCACAGTGGACGCAATAAGGCGGCCGTTTGCGACGGAATCGAGGATCTATCACACACGTAAAGGTACTATTAAGCTTCGTCCTTCTCGGAGTGTATACACTCCATCAGATGGATACCCGGGGCAGGGGTTTCGGCTAAAGACCGCCGCTTTTTCACAACATAATTGTCCTTATTTTTCGCCAGCATTGATGAAACCACATGACACTAGGGATACTGAGATTTCAGGTGAAATTTGAAGTTGAGATTTTAAACGCTCTGAAATCCTGTCCCTCCCCGGTATATGATTCATCATTTTTTTTTGCTTGTCTCACCCAATCTTAGTACCGATATAAATATATCGCAGCGTGTTTCAACCGAGCTATAACCGGACCTGTTTCTCCTCGTGTCAGTTCCGGTGCGCACCACTCACGGATGCTGTATTCCATATCGCGCAGTGACAACAACGATAGTATCCGCCGTAGTCCTATGGCTTCGCAGAAGACGAACGGTCGGTAGCAGTATCAGTCACGAACTTGTCAAATCACTGGCGTGAATACTCATAGCATATGAACTTTGTCCTTATAAACATTGTAAACCGCACGGATTGCACTTGCGTGTATTGCAATATTGTGCTGCTAAATCGACATCCTCGTGGCCAAGGGTATCACGATCAAAATGTCACTTATCTCTTATAGTAAGTATCATGGCACAAGGGGCCAGATGGAATTCAGAAGACTACTTTACCAACGCAAGATGACCCTTGTGGTCATGACTCTGTCGCAAGATTGAAATTTCAGGATTCTTAGATTCTTAGATGTACCAGATGGTGGCCAGTCATAAAATGTACACGATGTAGGGTGAAACAGAGATGTAACAGTACTCTTCAGCTGGCCGAAAACCGTGGGGTGCCGACACTTTGAGGGGTTCAAGTTCACTCTGGTTGAAACTTGTTACTTGGCCGATGCGCATCCCAGCGTTTCCCTCTGTTACAAAATAAGTGGTGGGTGAAGAATAGCTCGTCAAGTGGGAAAGCATCTACTGGCACCAGATCCAGCAGTAGTTATGGATTTATCGCATTATGATCCTCCTGGCGGAAGTCCGACTTACGTGAGCAGTCCGTACTCGGTGCTGGTTATTAATCACAGGCTTCTGGAGGCCCCACTTTCCAGATATTCAGATGGACAATAGTATTGAGCGAGGCTGACCATAATATGTGCAATCTCTATCCAACCCATGGGGAGGACTGCATAAATCAAGGCCTAAAGTTAGAGTAGCATGACCAAGGATGACGGAAACTATCACCCCAGATGTGCCACTAATATTCTATCTTTTACACACTAGCATTCACAGTGTGGATGATTTGAATTCGGTAGGTTAAACTTAAAGAGTTTGAGTGTTGGTTCCGAGTCCTCCGTGGGATGGCGATCGTTCAAGTTGATGCCGCTCGGGTCGGACTTTGAAACACGACAACTTAACGAGATGTCACCTCTCGAGTGGATGGCTACAAAGGAAACGAGACCTCCTCACTCCAGCGGGTGCAAAAGCAGCGGTGAAAAAAAAGGAAAGGCAATAACGCTGTTGGTCAGAAAAGTGCGGTAAAACTTTATATAATGGTGACTGAGTTGGCGCTAGTGTCAACGCACCGAAGAAGACGGATAGGCTGGAGCTCCGAGGTGATCTGCATTAATTCACTTTCCGGATACTCAACAGTGATGTCGGTGCCTTCTTTACCCGGACCCGGTGGATTGCCAAGAGAGGGAAGATGACAGTCACACCGGAGCGCGGAGTCCGTTACTAGCTGCATGCTTTCCCAGGTCGTTGTCGGCCATTCGGCCTCTAGATGATAAGTTTAGCAACTTGTGTTGGTTTTCTACTCTGATTTTTCTACAAGCATGATGAACCACTGCATGGATAGTTACCGTAGACACTCTGTTATCTCCTCACCGTGACCTGTCTCACACGTCTTTACACTTGGCGTACGGAACTGTGTTCCCTTGGTGGCAGATCTCATCGCCGAATCATGGGTAATTCTCCTTGGCTGTCGTCTAATCTCAACGCTATCCGACAAGAGCTTACCCCACGGAGATCACACACGGGTGTACAGACGGTCATACGGAACTCTGTTTCAGAGTTCATCTTGGCACGTACATATCGGAGCCAGAGCACGCTCACTCTCACATGGGTTACACTTTGATCCTGTACTCCCGTGAATGTGTAGTGCTACAGACGGTGGCATAGCCCCTCCACGACACAATATAATGGGCCTAAACCCTTGCTGTTCATTTCCTCATCACCTACTCCTAGTGCTACTCCGTGAGTCACCGTCTTCTCTAGTAATCGCGATCTCTGAATGGCTGTTTTCAATTGCAGTCAAGTCAACATGTCCGTTAAGATAGAATACTGTACTACAATCGCAAGATGGCTTCCCAATGATCCCAATGTCATCAAGAGGTTCCAGAGCGAATTGCTGTTCCAACTAATCAAGAACGGTGTCTGTGCGCAGGCACGTGTCGTTGAACAGAAGAAGCTCTCCCCTGTTATTTCAGAATTCAAGAAGTTGATCGAAGAGGATCCCGGGCTACTGAGGGATTTCCACGAAATGTTCAAACAAGTCCGCCCAAATCAGAGTTCGGTGAGTGGATAGGCTGCCTGTCGTTGATAATTAGGCCCAACTGACATTGCCGATGGTATGATTAGATCAAGAACTATATGGAGCTCCTTGCCGCTCTTGATAGAACAATCACAACAGCACCGAGGTACAGCTATACCAGTCCCCTCGTGAGCGGTGTCCCAATGTACGGCGTCCTTGCTCCATTCTGTAATACAGAGGCTGGCTACCGCGCGTTCACTAATCCGAGAGTGAACGCGGTTTTCAACAAGGTCTTCGACAAGTGGACCAAGTTCCTCGTCTCCCCCGCATCCCGCGACGTCCTGGTGTCTACAGATGGTGGCTGGCTGAGCTCAGATGCACTGCAGGTCCAGGAAGATCGTCTCGGGATGCCCTTCGCCGAAGCATGGGTATGCGATCCAGAAAAGCCCCACATGGGATTTGCTTCCTGGGACGACTTCTTTGGAAGACGATTCAGAGAAGGTGTTCGTCCCACGTTTGCGCCGGACGAACCAAAT
>JBBPTU010001526.1:0-11803 GCA_038094295.1 Tylopilus aff. beelii
ACCGTGCGGAGAGTTTTATTGCAAGGTTGTCCAAAGATAACAGGCGCCTGGGGTGGCCTTCTGGGCGCAGCGTAAGACCTTCTCGGGCGAGGGTGATGGCCTCGTCCAGATCAGAAATTCTACCAAATTTGTTGTAGCGATCAGATAAATATACTGCAAGGTTGTTCAAAGATGACGAGCGATGAGGGTGGCCTTCTTGGCGCAGAGTGAGACCTTCTCGAGCAAGGGTGATGGCGTTGTCCAGATCCGAAATTCTACCAAACTTGTCGTGGCGATAGGAGAAATATATTGCAAGGTTATCCAAAGATGATGAGCGATCAGGGTGGCCTTCTTGGCACAGCATGAGACCTTCTTGTGCGAGGGTGATGGCCTCGTCCAAATCCGAAATTCTACCAAACTTCCTGTGGCGTGTGGAGAAATATGTTGCAAGATTGCTCAAAGATAACGAGCGATCAGGATGGCCTTCTGGGCGCAGTGTGAGGCCTTCTTGAGCAAGGGTGATGGCCTCGTCCAGATCCGAAATTCTACCAAACTTGTCGCAGCGGGTGGAGAGATGTATTGCAAGGTTGTTCAAAGACATCCAACGGTTAGAGTTGCCCTGTGGGCACAGCGCGAGAACTTCTCGAGCAAGTTCTATGCCTTCCTCTATATCTCCAATTGCCCCGTATTGTGCATACCGAGCAGAGAGATGGATTGAAAGCCGAGTCAGAGATGGGACTCGCTTGCGGTGGCCGGGTGGGCACAGTTCTAGTGCTTCACGAGCAAGCCCGATCGCATCGTCGATATGCTTCCCTGTCGTCCTTCCACCTTGGTCAAACCGATCCACGAGAGCTTCCGCTTCTGAATGCAACTGCGCCACTGACAAGCCTATTCAAGTTATATCTATCGTTTCACGCAGATGGAGCAACGTAGGTACCTCTTCGATCCATGTCCTATATACCATGTATTATCATTTCCACCATTCTATACGTCGATAGAGGAAGACACCTACCGTGTGTCTCGTCAAATTTTAATCAATGTTAAAATATGGTGCGTATAACTCGACAAGGTGGAGGCAATGATACACGCGCGTTCTCGGTCGTGCTTCGACCGTGCAGGCGCAAATGGCAGCTAGTATATTATTGTCCTCCGTCGGAGACTCGGAGTTAGCCGTGCATTCTTCACTGCTGCAGTATGACCTATTGACGCCGAGCCCACTGTTTTAATCACGAAGTGAACAGGATCCTACAGCGTGGTCGACGAGATGACATGCTTGTACCAAATCCTTCTGTCCGTGATGGACCACTTCTACTAGCAGCCCTAGCTGCATGCTCTCCGTGATTCATCTGACCTGATGCTGAAATACTTCATAACGAACCTAGTAGTAGCATTGGTTAAACAATCTTCAGTTTGTTCCAGGCCTTATCTAGGAGGCCTTCACGCACAAGAGCGAACAGCACGGACACCAATGTCCTAGGTTTTGACTATGGCCCTATCAGAAATGTTGTTCCATAAGGCCTACCAGTCTGCCAGATTGATGCCCATCCTAGTTTCTTCCACTCCCTGCAGAACGAAAATGGGAACTTTGATCGGTTTTTCCATCACAAGCCATCACTCTCATCAGTAACATCTGGCAGGACTGGGTCAATTAACGGGGTTGGATACTCCTGCGTGAAATTGTGCAAGAGGATACCTGCACCTGCGGCATGCTCACGAATCAAGCAACCTAGTGAGGCCACTCACTGTCATGCGGTCGCAGAGAACACCTCCTGGAGGACAAATCTATGTGGATAGTGCTTGATGAATAGTTCATCGAGATGCGTCTGCGTGCGCATGAATACTAGCAACATACCACGCATGGTTCTAAGGCGTTTTGTGCGGTGCTGTCGACTTCCGTGGTTAACGGATCACCAGCTGCGCCTGCGTTGCGAGACGTGACAATGTCACTCCCTGTCATGAGCTGTGCCATTCTCCCCTCACCTTTCGGTTTTTTTAAAACGGCTTACTCGACCCGCTCTACCCGTCTCCACGCCATCTTGTTTTCCCTTTCCCCGTTAATTTGTCCGCTCCATACGCAGATGCACGCAATGCTCATGTCGCGGTTGGACTTTGAAAGGGGAACACTTCGTCCTTGTAGATAAAGATGTGTGCATCGTTTTCTGTGCAGAGATAACCATTCATAGACGAAGATTGGAGGCCCTTCGGGTCCTATGGGTACCTCTGCCTTTGATGCGTCTGCAACCGTCATTGCAAACAAACCTAGGGTACCAGCCTTACCAGGTGGGATCCAACCGGCCGGGATGAAGATAAGTTCGCCGAGGGCGGGTCGAGCATGAGGTGCAGAGGCCTGCTGAATGTGAATACAAGTAGAGGCGTCAGGATCGAATGCTGTTTCGAGGTTTTCTTTTCCGACCAGTGTGGAGTCAGCCTGAGCGCGTCGGACCACTGTCACAAGGTCGACCGGTACACGGGCTAGCAGCCTGAGATGGCGGGCCGTTGAGACCATTGCGCGACTTAGCATGGTTCAAACAGGGAGCCAGGCCTGGTGGAATGAATGAAACACAATCCAAGTTATTGAGTTGGGAGGTGCTTAGAGTAGTCACTGAGGTAGGGCCGCCATACCATGATGTGATGTACTGTACTACTCGTTCAATCGATTCGACAGCCTGTACAGCTGTGTGACGTGTGACAGAGCTAGAATTTCGTCATTGTATCCCTGCCAGTGCATCTTGCAACACATGGAGTGGAATGGACTCTTCAATGGAGGACACACAAAAAGTATGAATTCAAGTTGCCTGTATTCACCTACTAGCTACTTGGCATTGAATTAGCAAGCGTGAGCGCAGCCTCGCACCGTCTGGATATAGATCGCGAACAGTGTCTTTTAACGTCACAGTTTATCCTTTCACCCTTTTGCCTAATCACGCTACGCTTAATTTTCATGATAGATACTTTGTCACGTACTTGTAACATTATGCTACTGAGTCACTACTAGGGAATGGTGCGGGTGGGAGGTACCCGCACCCGCACCCGGACTCCATGTTGACGCCGCTCGAAGGGCCAGGTGGCAAGCAGCGTCGTGGGCGAATGGATGGCATCGAGGGCAGGCGGATGGCGAATGGACGGCGTTGAGCGGCCAGGTGGCGGGTGCGTTGAGAGCGAGCGGATGGCGTCGACAGCGAGCGGTTGCGCTCGTGTCGACACCGTTCGAACGGCCAGGCAGCGAGGGGCGTCGAGGGAGAGTGGAAGGCGTCGGCAACGAGCGATTGCGCCCGTGTCGACGCCGTTCAAACAACCAGGCGGCAGGAAGCGTCGAAGGCGACCGGATGGTGTCGACAGCGAGCAGTTGCACTCGTGTCGACGCCTTTCGAACAGCCAGGGGGCGGGAGGCATGTAGTGCGAGTGGATGGCGTCGACAGTGAGCGATTGTGCCCGTGTCGAGGCCGTTCGAGTGGCCAGGCGGCGGGTGGCGTTGAGAGCGAGCGGATGGCGTTGAGGCCGTTCGAATGGCTAGGTAGCGGGGGCGTCGATGAGGGCGAACGGAAGGTGTCGACGACGAGCGGTTGCGCTCGTGTCAACGCCATTCGGACGGGCAGGCAGCGGTGGTGTCGGGGCGAGCAGATGGCGTCGACAGCGGACGGTTGCGCCTGTGTCGACGCCGTTGAGCTGCGAG
Organism: Tylopilus aff. beelii; assembly: GCA_038094295.1. Lineage (NCBI taxonomy): Eukaryota > Fungi > Basidiomycota > Agaricomycetes > Boletales > Boletaceae > Tylopilus > Tylopilus aff. beelii. The sequence goes on from JBBPTU010001526.1 coordinate 3,653, forward strand.
GCGGTGGGTGGCATCGAGAGCGAGTGGTCGCGTTGCACCCGGCGCGTGTGTCGGCACGGGTGTGCCAAGATTGTGCTAACCCGCACCTGACCAAGGGTGCGGTATATCGACGGGTGCGGGTACACCAATTGCCTAGCCACTACAATAAGTACTGTAGTCTGCAGTACCCTGCACCGATTCTTGATGCCTACCCCAGTCCGTTTTGCCCTCTTGTGCGAGGACAGAGTCCATACTCGATGGCGGTCCCTCTTTTTCTCACATTCGGCACTCGCACTAGTACCATTCGTTTAAATATTTCGACAACTGCCGCAGTGATGCGTGACATCACCCAAATTTCGTCACATCAAAAATACGTGTGACGCGTGACTGACGAATCAATTTCGGAACGGGTACAGTAATACCGGGCGGCGACTCGTGCGACTCGTGCACCAAGCACGTTTAGCGATTACACACGCATGCTCGTAGGCTTGCCTTTAAGTTCTAACGTGTTGCTAGTAGGCTTCAACCCTCCACAACATGTCTCACTTTAAACCGCAGAATGTCTATGCTAAATATCTGCCGATACACCACGGATATCCCCTGTGGAACCCCGGTCCTCATGATACCCTTCCATACGATTACCGAGTGGATGGGCTGCAGGTCGGAGATGTCGGTATTATCGACCCAGACCATGGGTTCAAAGTCTTTTTCAATATTTGCAAGCGACCCGACGATCAACTCCATAAGTCCCACTGCGGCTCGTCGTCGATTCCTTATCCTGGTGGTGATGTCATCAAACTGGGCGAGGACGACGTGGTCGCCAGGCGGGATGCCATTCTCCCTGGTGCTTTTATATCTTCTCATCGCGTAACACGGAGGAATCCATCCAACGATGTTCCGCATAAGTATGTTTCAGTAAAGTGCTCGTATGAAGGGCTTAAATAAGATTTGTTGTTAAAGCACTACGTACGAATTTACTACGCAGTCCTCGGAAGGCGCATTCCTTATCCTCCCAAATGGTGCTACACTGCATGACCTGAGGGACAAAACCAAGTTCCGCGACTTTGCGAAGGAGAATGCTATCAACTGGTACAATTTCGTCACCAGAGACCTCCGGCAAGATGTTTCTAGAGATTCTCTATACTTCATTACCGGCTTCTACAAGGCTCGCTCTTGGTTGCTCGCGTCGTTCCAGGATGCACCACCGGAAGGTGGTTCAATTAAGGTGACAAAGGGTAGAGATACCGAGGATTCCATCAACTACGAATGGAGTTGTGGTTTTAACACTGACTACAAACACTGGCCCGTACGGGGTAATATTGGAAATCCTAATCAATCCATATTCCTGAGAGGATACAAGATTGCTCTAAGGGATAGCTTGTTCCGGACTCTGCAACCTGTGGCTCAACCACTCGATATTCCTGACGAAGCACCTTGCCTCTTCCAACCTCTCAGTTTATTTTTTGCAATGTTTCGACGACAAAATTCTCGCAAACAGACCTATCGTCATGCACTATGTCAGGTAGGTACTTTCTCCTTAATTTCTGATTTGATGGCTGAATCGTTCGTCAGCCATTCCATTACTCTAACGGTATCAATAGTCATCTATTGAGCATGGTTTGTCACTGACCTAGTAAACGCGCTTCACAAAATGGCTGAACATTCTTTGACTAGAATGAGAACGCTTCTGTTGCCATTACCCATGACAGTGATTGGATGGAATTTCTCGAGACTGTTAGCAGTTTACCTTCCATCTTGGTCCCATTCCGCTGATCTTGATATTTTAGGGAGAATTAGAGGTGGATAAACTGCCACAAGAAGGCTACCTGGTACAATTTTTGTCAAATAAATGTCGTACCAGCTTAAATCATGGTAAGTTTTTATTCCTATCCTCAGGTGTGCATTCAATGGTTGCTCAATGATTTCTGCTAGGTGTCGTGTACTTCATGGTTGATGGGTACGCATTTAGACACTGACACCATGGTTCAATTAACCTAAATACTTCTATAGTAAGGAAGTCTGTTAGAGAACTCTTTTTTCTCACTGAGTACATAGATCACTCGAGTGACAACCGTGAGATACTAGACCAGATGACTGAACCTGTTAGTGACAACCCTGGGATTGTCATTATGCGTGCGTTTCATGGCCCATCAATGTAGTTGTGATCTACAATATATATTTCAGGTAACCAAGATCATCAATCAACTATCAGTCCCAAGGGAACTTGTATCAAATACTATCTAGTAGGTGATCAAGAAGAACACACAAACAAAAAACAGGAAGCCACTGGGTCCGAAAATTTGAGTCGTTCGCAAGAGTACCTTAATCAGTCACATCGGCTAGAGAGTCTTCAAGTTAATTGTGATGACTCTCAGATCGTCATTACAAGTGGGTTCAGTGTCATTGTTCTGGTGAACATATCCTAAATAAAAAGTAACTTTGAGGGATCCGTGGTGATGTTCTCATCCAGGAACAGACTTCTATTGAATGCTATGTGTTGATCCAATTTGATGGCAAGCAATGGAGAACCAAGAACAGACGAGTAGTGGTGGAAGAGGCTACGGAATGGGATGATCCAATTGTACTGTGAGATTTATTTTTTTGCTTATCTGGTCAATGTTGGTGAAGTTTAGTCCATCTGAGTTGTCAACCATCCTCCGACTCTCAGTCTGTCGGTTCGTTTTGGAATTGGCGAAAGAAGAGACACTACATGTAGTGGAGCTCAGTACAGAAGAATTACTCACAGAACGGGGCGGTTGTGAGCTTTCCACTATTTTCTTTTCACCTTCAAGACCTTATTCTATAATGTATAGTGATCATATTCTCTTATGGAGGCGAAAACTCGGAAGAATCCGACTGCCCTAGGCCTTCGCTTCTCATCACCACAGAACGCAAAAGTTTACGCGATTTAGATGACCCGGTACGAATCCATTATTCCTGGACTTCGAAAACTGAGCCCATATCTCTGATTTGGTTGCCTTGCAACCTGTTCTTAACATCGCCTTCTCTTCATTTTGTATGTACTTGACTTACCAAATGCACTGAGAGGCTATTGATTGGATTTGGTTAAACAGCCCACCTCAGCTGCTTCATGCACCGTTAGCTGTAAGATAGAAAGCCTATTATGACTTGTGCAAAATATGTTGATTGTACAACTCTGTAGAATTACAGATCTCGCGAAGAATTACTCGCTCTTGCCAAGGCTGCGAATGGAAGTGAGCAATGGGAAGGTATTGTGGCTATATCCAGATATCTTTACATGCACATATTTGACATGCATTGCTAGACATGGTCAACCACATGAAGGATATCGTGCGTCTGCGCAGGGAGTTCACTCCTGAAGAACGTGATCTTTTCTCCGTCGCCTATAAAAAGCTCACCAACGCTCTTCGGGCATCCTTGAGTGCATTATCCGCCGAGGAAGAAGAGATATTGAAGCCTGAGGGTGATATGGCCTGCCCAGCTTCTATCGAGCGCTCCAGACTAAAAATCGAAGATAAAATCATCAAAATTTGCAATGAAGTTCTTCACATCCTCCATTCATACCTTATTCCCTCCGCCGTATCAAGGGAATCTATGATTTTTTGTTGCCAGATGTGAGTCCTCCGAGTCTCACTGCCAGTGGGCCAAAAATACACACCATTACTTAAATCATATCGCAGGGTTGGGGATTACAGCCGTTGCTTGTCTAACTACGAGGCTGCTAACAGATGCAAAAAGAGTATCCAGAATGCATTGGAAGCTTATGAAGATGCTTGGAACATTTCCATTTCAGAGTTCCCAGCAAGCCATCCACGCCGTCTCCGTCTTGCTTTAAATCTTTCTTTGTTCCACTTCGAGGTTCTGCACAACCAAGACCAGGCAGTGCATATTGCACAACAGGCATTGGACAGTGCCAGATTAGATAAACTCTCTGGAGAGGATGACAATGATTCAGTGCTCATCATGCAACAGCTTCGTGAGAGTATCGCTGGTTGGAAGCCAGACGACAAACTTGGTGCATTTTGGATCTGTGACGCAAATGAATCAATTGACTTATAGATACTATGACAGAACCGAATGGCGTGCAAGAGGATGGAAAGAACGCAGAACTGCCAGTGCAATCTCAGATCAGCACAGAACATCAAGACGCAGTTCACCAGCTTCAGGGCGTAACTGAACCGTCTCCTGCGATCATGATGGCTGCCATTTCTTCCCAGAGTAATTCAGGACAACAACCCTGTTGGAGTTTAGAGCATGCCGCGACAGTTCAGCAGTCTTTACAAGAAGTCGGCGTATCCTCTAATGCGGTTAGAATTCTGTCCCACACTGATGAAGAGAGTCTGGAAATGGGTGATAGTGTGATAGCGTACGTGATGCAACTCTCGACCTTCAAGTTAAACCATCTAATTGGGTATTTTCAAGTGTCATGGGTCCAACAGACTCTGGGAAGAGCACGGTAGGACTGATAACTAGTAGTAAAATGATACCACTCACTTATTCTCAGTTCATATCTATTGCAAGTGGCCTCGAGACTTGCAGCGCGAGCCCTGCATTAAGATTTTCAAGTCATATTGAAGCTGTCAGATTCTGGCACAATGAGAGTGGCCATCACGTCGTCCTAGTGGACACACCTGGATTCGGGAACATCTTTACATCCGATGCCGATGTCCTGAATATGATATCTGATTGGCTTGATTCAAAGTAAGGCATGCTGATCGCTGCCTCGCATTCTCTCGCCCCTGACCTCATTGCCAGGTACAAGAAGGGCAAGGTTCTTTCCGGAATATTGTATCTCCATCGGATAACAGACAGTCACTCGGCCGATACACCACTGAGGAACCTCCAAATGGTTCAAAGGCTGTGCGGTAGGGATACTCTGGATAAAGTTTACCTGACCACAACAATGTGGGATGAAGTAGGTCCTGATGTAGGTGCGAGTTGGCTGGCTGAACTCGAGAATAAGCACTGGAAGAATATGATTAACCAAGGAGCCCAAGTAGTTTGCTCTCGGAGTGATGATAACACCCCAAAACAGATCATCCAACAGGTCTTGGATCACGAGGATACTAGTAACTTGAAGGGGCTAGTTGAGAAACAAATGAGGCTCCTTCAGATAATTGACAAGGCAGCTGTTTTACGTTGACATATCATCAATTGTACTTACGACACAGGAATATATAGTAAGAGCAAGGTGTTGGGCATACGAAGTTACGAGGAGCCGCCGCCGGTCCTTTCGGCGCGGCGGATCCGGTTACCTAACTGATGGTCAATGACCACTGGTAGAAGCACGTTTACAGTAACTGTATTCAGCAAGAAGCTTCCCAGAAAGGTTGGGAATCCGAGCTGTCAGTGAGACGGGTCCGGCGACGGTCCCGCACAGGGTGGCTGCACCATCCCTTCAAAGTTCAAACTGCCAGTGACTGCGCTCACTGCAGTGAAGATTCATCGGTGCATGCCCGTCGTGATCAACAGTAGATGCTACTCGGAACCACACCCGCTAAACGCCCACTGCTTTCTCCCAGCAGAGCACTCGACACTGACCAGACTTCTCAAAAGCTGTCTTTTAAGACCCGATCGCGAAACCTACAGCATAACCCTTCACGATTTGACTTTTCTAGATGTTCACGGTCGTTCAAGTCCTGATCGATAACTTAGATCCACGCTGGCGCGTAGAAAGACTGGTTGCACCACGAGTAAGCGTTTACTCGTCTCCCCGCAATTTCACTGACGAGACTACGGCACATCTGCAGGCAGTTCTACAACCGTCAACTCAAAGGCGTATCTTGTCTCAGGTCTGCAACTTATGGACAAGCCAAAGTAAAAATCATAGACTTCCGTCCTGAGTTATTGCAGGAGCTCCCGGAGCTCGAAACGAATAACTCGAGCGACGACATGGCTCCAATAGTCAAAACACGCGACGAGGTACCTGCGCTGCAAGACGCACCCCGTTTTCTCATTCCGCGCCCACGACTCCACGAGACAGACTTCTCACTGTCTGACTTGAACGGAATTCCTCGTCTACACCGGGTCGCTGAAGGTGTTACTCGGATCAACACAAGAGCACTGGCACCTGCGTGTTCATCCATGGTGACGATCGTCCGTCCAACTTTGAACTGAGTGGAGGGAATCCGTTCGCCGGACGCAGGGTAAGTACGCCTCCACGCATCTTGGCGCACCATTCATTTTCCCCCAGACCCCGTATCCAGATATGTCCGTGGACGAGGTCGCGGGATGCTTGGCGCGGCTTCTGGACCGTACTTTTGTCGTGGACCACCAGCAAGGATGAAATTCGCGCACTCCGCAACGCTGCGGAGGCCATGACGTTCCACGCTGACTGGGCACGCTTCCTTTAGTGTTGGAACGGGCGTTATTGCGGAGGGCCTGGATCCGCTCAGGAACGTCTAGACCAGGGACTATCGTCTCGTAAATGGGTGTTTCACCCCTACTTCCAGGACGTAACGACTTGCTCGTCTGCCCTACAAGGGCGGTCGGCGTGGAGAACTCGGAATACTCGCTACAGTTAGACCATGGAAGGTTGGGCGAAGGTAGGTAATGGAGGCGATCGGTTTTGTACGGACATGTTCTGTTCGACCATTGTACGCTTGATATCAATGTGTTTCGCACACGGTGGTTCTGTCGCGTGCTACGTGAGACGCATGGTACTCGAGTACGGTATACGCCCTGCCACGTCGATGGTCACACATGCGTCCAAAGAACACCCTAGTATCGACGGCGTGCCTCCGAGTCAGAAGCTCAGATGCCTCCGGTTACCAGACCACAAGGCCTACCGAGTCACCGTGTCGCGGTGTATTTAATCTCCCATCGGTTGTAGAGACAGTAGTTTCAACGTCTGTTGATCTCTGCATACCCGTCGATTCTTTTTTCGGCTCAGAAAATGCTTTCCCGTCAATCATGAGCGTGAGCAAACAAGTTAATTAACATCATTGCCTAGCGAGAGTGCCATTATATACGATCGTTGCATCCGGTCGAACATATTGCGTGGTACGGGTACATGTGAAGTAAAGTCGATATCGTGCGTCGAGGTGCAGTTGTGTAAACAGTGAGTACATGGGGGCATTAAATCAGCTGTGGAGGGTTCTCTCTCAGCGGGGAGTTCTAGGATGGCATCGTTAGTAGCCACGAGGGCCAATAGCGAGAAGCGCTCACCAGATCCAGGACATCTTCTTTGCCGTCTTCGTCGAGCGGGTCCCAAGGTGCGAGGGTCGCATCTTCCCACCTACGCAGCACGTCGGGATCGACCGCATCAGTTGCCATCGCGCTGTAAGGAAAGATGGGACGTACTGTGGAGCCTTTGACTCATCGTCCTCCTCTCCATCCCGAAGTAATCTCTCGAAGAGTCCGGCCCGACGTTTCATAGCATAGAGCGGGGAGTAGGAACACTTCCCCTCCTTGTCGTACCCTTTACGGAAGAAGTCGGCTTGAGTATCGACTTGCCAGTCGATGCCACCTTCGGCGCCTGCAGAGATGCCGGGTGCTGCGGGAATGGGTACCTGAGCCGCAAGCGCTAATGTGACCTTTTCGCCGCCTGCAAGGAAACGCAAGGTCAGCGACCGGCGGCACCCGGTATCTCGACGGCTCACTTTTGTTAGAGAGGTACATCGAATAAGCGGGACAGACGTGGACTTTGGTGACGATGTGCTTCTCCTTGAGCATGGGCACTTCCAGCAGTTTCTCGAGGATGCCGTCGGTCGGCATGTACCTGATCTTGGGAGACTGCATGACGAGGACGGCATCCCGCTTGCCCTCTTCGAACTGCCATTGGCTTTTGAAGGATGCGGTGGCCAGACCGGCGATGCCACTGGATAGTGTGGGATACGTAAGCAGGCGCGATGGGATCAAATGGAGACACGAACGCTTGCGGTGCCAAATTCAAATCCACCCGTTTAGCGCCTTTGGAGGAAATGATGTGTTCGCCTTCGGCGTTGGCTTCTAGAGGGAGATGGTCCGCCATGACGATGCGGAACCCGAGTTGGTCTAGTTCGGACTGGAACTCGGGGTAGTAGATGTTGCCTACTACCCTCAGTTCGCCTGTTGCACGTTCGATTTCGCCGTATGCCCCGACCTGTCGACACAAAGCGACCGTCAGATGGGAATCGAGGCTCGGAGATATATGAAATATCCGAGAAAAACAAGTGAAACACGGCGAACCTCGACCGGAACGGGTGGGTC
>JBBPTU010001527.1:0-11791 GCA_038094295.1 Tylopilus aff. beelii
GTTCTACACAGAGCGAAGCTGGAGACGCATCAAATCCAACAAGCTCCAGCAAGCTGGTCTGATTAGCGGAGCAACAGACGTTGTGGTATGTCCCCTTGTCCGTTGTTCTGCCAAACATGCAGGTTGAACGCGACGTGCAGCCACCCAACAATGCTTGGAAGGACGTTGGTTTACCTAAACGTTGTGTGATCGACGAATACGCAGGGACCGATGACTGCATCGTTTGTACCACTAAGCCGGGCAGACAGCCGGGCAGGTTTTGTTGCAGACTTGAAGGGCGAAAGATCGTCTTTGAAACCTATCGACGGCAGGGCGACAAAGAGCCGATGGTGGTGAGGGACGAGACTTATCCGTCAGATGAACATGCTAGAAGGACGTTCCCCGTCCTTAGGTCGGCTTTGGAGAGAGCGGCGGGAAATAATAATAGATCGACGCTTTTCTCGTTTTAGGCGCACGCGTCATGTATGCAGCACTAGTTATTGATCCTGTTTACTAATCGCCCGAGAGCTGTGCACTGGCGGTGCGAGGCTGCGAGCCGTGCGTGCAAATGTGGAGTCAATCAATCATTTGCCAGCGATGCAAGGGTATGCCAGTTCTATCCGTACTAATCGCACTCATGACTCTCGGATCCACCCTGAGACGTTAGGTGATATGTTTGCACAGCGGAGTGGACGGACAGCCGGTCACGGCGAATCATGCACATGGCCCAAAGTCATTCGAATGGCCTCAAGATGGAACCCGCCTCGTCACGTCAGACGTTACGGCTCGGCGCTGTAATCTCCTGCCAAGGTACAGATCATTTATCTTATTCCTGGACCCGTAGCGGACAGGTTTCCAGATAAGACTTGCGGACGCATCATGGTCGACGCAGTGGTGGTGGTGGTGGTGGTGGTGCGGTCACCGCCATTGCTGCTGCGTCGTCGCCGTCGTTGACGACGCAGCGATGGTGGTCGCATGGACATTGTCGCAGTGCAGCGTCGTCCTCGTTGTTGGTGTGGTGGTGGAGATGGCGCGAGCACGTCGTCGTCATCAACAACGCAGTGTGGTCTGACATCGTAAAGACTTGCTCCTTCGCTTCACGAGTGATATGAGTCGTTAATTTCCATACTCCACGGGAGGATCACTTGTGATCGCACACTGAACGCCTGATGGAATTGATGATCGCTTAGCTAGAATGGTTTGTTTGGCTCGTAAACTGATGTAAACAAAATCGCAGGCGAGCGTTCACGAAAGCGGCTTAACATTGTGAAACTTACACCTGGTGGCGCGAAACCTCTAGCCTAGACGTTTTTGTGGCACCTCGCTACATGAAATGATGCACCACGTTGCCATCTACCATAAGAAGTCATATTTGTATTGCATCCCTTCGAGGCGATGGCGGCAGTCCTAGCGTTGAAATTTTTTCGAATCCTCAAGGGCAACACCAGTGCAGGTTTATCGTTCAGTGTAGCACTGCTCCCAACGGCATTTTCCGTGCGCCTGTACCATCACCCAATGTCCGATCGTCACAGCGATCAAGTTCTGTCTCGAATATTCGGTAGTGCGGGTAATCTCCACTTGGTCAACTGCATCGAATCGGGTCCGCGTCACTCACTCTGGCCACAGGCACACATCCTGCTGTTCTCCTCGGCTGCAACGTGGCGCTCCCCGCTTCGGCTTCAAACTCGCTCTAAGCCCTCTACGCCGAAAATTATACGGAAGGGTACAGTGCTTCAGCATTTGTCCCGGGTTTGTAAAGAGTACGACCCTGCATCGTTACTGACTCTAGGAAGTCTGAGCGACGCAAGTAACAATGATCTGGTTTCTCGGCCCGCATCAGTGGATGCAACAGTCTTCATAGCGAGGTCTCGTAAAACCGCCGTTACTCACCTTCACAACTGATTAAGATTCTCAGAGGACGGCTTTCGCCGGTAGCATTTTTACCAGTTTTTATCTTCAACAAAGTGACGTGAACAAACGTTGCGTTAATTCCACGTTCTTGATATAGTTTCATATCTGAAGAAGTTATCCTTGATGTGTTCCTCATCCCCGCTTGTCAATGGGACCGCCAGGATTGGGACTGCTGTATGGTACTTATTTTTTAGGACCGCAGCATTCAGATAATTTCTCGTCAGTGTCGTCACTCACAGGTTTCCGGGTCAACCCTCATTCCGACTTTTCGGGTTTATAGTAGCAATGTCAATCGATATTAAATATCCATGCCTTGTTGCATTCCATGTCCCCTTTCTTTGGCCCTACCCAGTGATATCTGGTATAAGCAATGTTCGCCCTTCCACATTTTGACAGCACATTGGGTGCCTTGTTCGTTGGCTTCAGTGTGTCCACATTGTGAATGCCATCCATGCTTACTGGATCATCATGCTGATCATTGGATAGGTTATATGGCATGTTTCTCTGCCAAGTACACAAATACTATTCTCGATATCCTTCGGACAAATCTGGGTATAAGGCGATTGTAAGTCCCTCTCAAAATCCATGTCTCTGCACTTGTTTCATATTCTGTCCCACTAGGTTACATTGCTCCTGTTTGTACCCCTTGGATGTTGCTACATCCACGTGCTTAATCTTTAATCATTGTTCAGGGTGTTGGAGACAGTACACCAAGCATTCATCGGGCATACAGTGTACTACTACATGATCACGTAAGTCCTGAGTCTGTCAGCTACCCATAACCTGATTTCAATGTAGAAATTTCATGAACTTGCTTGCCCTTCTCAGTAAACCAGTTTGGTATGTCTATTCCTTTCGTTTCTTTCTGTCATCTGATAATGGTGTAGGTCACTCGTTGTGTGTATGCTTTACATATGGTCAGCTGCGATCTCCATTAATAACATGATGCCTCCAGTCTCAGCTTCTTATAGGAGTGAGTATGTTACTTTGACAACATTCTTAATGTCTGAGGACATGCTTTGCTGTTTAGGCTATGATTGGAACCATTGTGAAATTGTCTGTATCTTGTTTATGATTGATTCACTATATTCATTTCTGGTCTTTTCTGGCAGTTTCTTTGCACTCCGGGTCTGGCGATGTGAGAATTTCTTCTCCACTCTCTCAGATGTGACTTCCAACGACTTGTCATTTTTAGTTAGCCATGGAAATGTTTTGGTAACGGCATTTCTGGTGAGCTCTATCTATTCATGTCATATGTGTGGTTGATTCTTTTGCAAGCTGGTTCTGGATTTCGCTCAGTTTGGTGAGGAACTATTATCATGTTGCAAGCCTCGTATCTAGACTCATTCTTATCTATACATAAGCTCTTGCCATTTGTAAGTTCAATGAATCTTCGCATTTTTTTCAAATCGTAATACTTCTCCTAGTTTACACAGTGAAAAGGTGCCTTGTTTCTCGCACTTTCTTGCAAATCATTGGAACTGAGGAATGTTTACCTTCTAGCTACGAGCTTTCTGCATTGCTGGATGTCGTAAACCTGCGAGTTAGTTGAGTTTCCATGTGTCAGCCCTTTTGCTTCTAACTTGGTTTTCTTACACCAGCCTCTGGGCATTGTGGCACTTGCTATCGGTGTTCTGAATGACATGGGCATAGGTGTCATACTTTGCTATTACCTGCAAAGCCTGCGGGCATGCTATACACAGTATGTTCCAAATTTCTAGTCCACTATTGGTTCTCATTTTATGTACAGAGGCGAATCTATCATTCGAAATTTGATGCTTTACGCAGTCAGTACTGGCGTATTAACAAGGTATTGTTGAATTCGAACGTGGTCATTTGCCAGCTGGTTAATAATGTGGCCCAGTGCAATGAGCTTTACGACACTAATGGTTGTATGTATCGTTCTTGGCTCCGTTGTGGATCTCCTACACACACCACACTGACAGTACAACTTTCAACCGAAGAACTTCATTTTCGTGGGTTGTTACTTTGTCCTTAGCAAATGTAAGGGAGCTTTCCCCCTATCTATCAGAGCATTGAATTGATCCAGGTTTAGTATATGCAGTGTCATTCGTTGCGGCGTACGTTGCTATGGAACTGATACTGTATGAATATCTCATATAATCACAGACTCAACACGCGCCAAATCGTACGAGGTCAGGGTGATGAAGACAAGCCGAAAAAATCCCCCGATTTCCAGATGGTGACAGCGACAGTTCACGAAGAGGTGGTTGGCGATTCGGCAATGCAGCAAGAGCAACATAACATTACACAATGATGCGGAATACAAAATTGACCCCGGGACTCATCCAAGTCATGGCTCCTTATATATTTAGACATTTGGGCTATAGACTAGGCTAGACTACAGCTCAATTGTCGAACATGATTCTTATAGCTTGCAGCCCAAGATGGGGAGGATCTCAAAAGTTATTCCTGGCCCAGGTTTCCAGATGAGAGATATGTCAAAATAGCAGAAATTCGACACTTGTGGGAAGGAGTCCAGCTGCCTCTCTGTGGACGGCCATCGTGCCTGCTGCTCAATGAAACCTCAGAACCACTGGCAGAGTTGCCCAAAGGGCTATGTAAACATGATAGTATGTTATTCCTGGACCCGTAGGGATAGGTTTCCATATGAGAGATACGTCAAAATGGCAGAAGTTCGACGCTCATACAGTAGACTTTCTCATAACGTATACTGTCGGGAGCCACTGAATCCTAATACATTATGAAGTATATGACGGGAGCCACCCAAAGTTGATACAATACAAGATATATACAGCACTACCACATACATTACGAGAAAGTCTACTGTACAGCCTCCTCACTGGCAGGCTTGCTCTGCGGATCGTCAAGCCGCGTCAGGTCTGCTGCTCAGTTGTCACAGTGTGTCCGTTGGGGCATCGAAGTGTACCACACTTGATAGGAATGAAGCCTCTAGTCCCGGAGGGCCGTGTCATTTAGGAAAGTGGGCGGTTTGGCTCATTTATGGTGATCTTCGATGTCCCAGGGCTAGGGTTGGCTATTACGTCCAATCCTGCTGGCGCCCACTGGCAGTGCGGTTGCTGCGTGAATCGGCGGTCAAAAACCCTATGCGATCACAATCAAACACTTAACTCGCGCTCAAACTCTTGAACTTATCTGGACCTACCCATGGCTAGCAGTAATATTCTAGGCCTAATCGGCGTAACCAGCCCCAGCGCGCTTGGTAGCCTATTACCCGCCTTTAGGATCGTAGAGCGAATGACTGATACGTACGAACATATCAAGTTTGGGCAGAGAAGATGCAAAGATATCATCCAACGAGCTGCCCTCGTCATCAAGGACGCCTACAATAACTCGCAAAGCGATCAACGTAGCATTTCTATATTTGAAAGGTGCGTCTACGCTGGGCCCTCTCACCAGATGGAGAAAGTCGTTGACTCGGTCGGTCTGACAGGAAACTAGAAGAGATCTACGGCATTCTCCAGAACCTCGCAGCCATGTTGTTCTTCAAAGCCCTACTCCACTTTGAGAGCGTCAACAAGAATATCACGCGGGCGAACGACCATCTTTCTGAATGCTCGCGTCTATTTCAGGTGAGTACGACAAGTGGAATCGTTCAGTGTCGTCTTTGTCACACTAGATTGTAGACGACCAATGCCTCATGGCACGTTGAAGCTCAGACGAAAGCGATAGTGTCAGATCGAGAAGCCCTCCGATCACTCCTCAAGCTTTTGGCGGGGAACTATCACGAGATCCGTCGTCGTTTCGGCATCGCCAGCGACGAACAAGAGGATCAGGCCATGGTTGCAATGGAGCGGGTACGCGACTCTGCTTTCATGCTTTCATTGCGAAGTACTCGAGCAATTTATTAGGAGTTGAAGAACGACCACAAACCTAATTCTGAAGGAGAAATGCCGGTGGAGGTGCAGATTATACAAAGGAGCCTTGAGTGCATCAAGGCAACTACCGGAAGGAGTGCGCCGAAGGAGAAGAAATGGCTGATCACAGAGTATGATCTTGACGATTGCGGCACGATAGGCGGCGGCGGATTCTCGACAGTCTCCAAGGCACGATACAGAGGCACGATGGTTGCAGTGAAGACACTGAAAGATATCGGAAACACGAAAGAGGTGTGTCGCTGTCTTCTGATTAGGCTTACGAGTTGTTTGTTCATGCATTTGCATAGGCGTTGGAAAGGGAAATTGAAATCTGGAGCAACCTACGCCATGATCACATCGTCCCATTCTATGGCGCATCCACCATAACTTCACCACCGTTTATAGTTTGTCGGTACATGCAGAAAGGCAATCTAGTCCAGTATCTGGCCACAACACCAGAGGTGGATCGCGCAAAGTTGGTGAGTGGATCACAGGAGTTGTTCACGGTGCATTTTTCTGACTGATAATTCAAACATGAAGCTCTTTGAGGTCTCTCTTGGGATGTATTACCTTCACGAGGAAAAAATTGTTCATGGGGATTTGAAGGGGGTAGGGACTAGATTTCCCCCATTTACGCTGCTAACACACGTGATTCTCACAGGTTAACGTATTGGTAGATGATGCCGGGAAAGCATGTATCACCGACTTTGGTTTATCGAAGACATGTTCTCCCGGTACAGTCAGAACTAAATCCAACAGGATCACAGGGACTCTTCGATTTTTAGCGCCAGAGGCGCTGAAGGGAAGCCCACTCTCTTTCGAAACCGATGTGTATGCATTCGGGATGATGATTTACGAGGTGCAGATACTTCTGAGTCATCTTCGCCTTCTGACACATCGAAAGATATTCACAGAGGAGGTTCCGTTCATCAGGGAGTCTGACGACACGGTTCTCGAAGGTCGTCTTGAACTTTCTCGCCCAATGTCAGGCATAGTTTCTAAGCGTGGTTTCAACGATGCACTTTGGGAATTACTTTCTGAATGTATATCACTTGAACCGTCTGCACGTCCGCGTTTTAAGTCGATCCAGGAGTATCTTGGTTCGATGATGAAAGCAGAACCATCCGCTCAGTTAGTACATTCAGGTAAATGCTTAGTATGTCTTTACTTCACCCTCACTTATGTTTTCAAACCCATCCTAGGGATGGAGGGCAACAAACCAACCGATTGGGGGCTATCGACGACGTACCCCTCAGCTGCACTCAATAGATTGGAACCACTCCAAGAAATAGATGGATCTGTATCAGCGGATCACCCCAATAGGTCTCTGCCACGACAGTCAGCGGGACGGTCCGTGTATCCGCGCCGTCCAGGTAAGATCTAAAAAAAGTATTTATTCCGCGTTTACTTAGATCTTTTGAACTCACGTTAGGGACACAGGACAAAAATGCCACCGATTGGGGGTTTATTGCCCCTGCATCAGTCGAACGATCCACTAGTTCTCCCCAGTCAACACTTGTGGAATCATCCCATCGATCAGCCCGTCCCCCAGGTAAGATATCACTGAGAATTCACCTCACGCTCGCTTATCCTTCCAGACCTCGCACTGGGCATTGGGAACAGGGATGTAACAGACTGGGGGGTCACGGTAACATCTCAGTCACCTACACTCACCGATGACACTGCGGTCTCTCCGAGAAGAGGTCGAGCGTCGATGGACCGCGCAAGTATATCCGAAAGATCCATTGCACTCTCATCCGTATCGATGTCACCGATGTGTATATTGGTGACCCACAAGTATTTCGACGTCCCATTCAGCATTACATCACGAGAACCTGGGGTACATCTTGAGAAAGGCGGCACGCTCCAGTGGCAACCGGTCAGAGCTGACAGAAGCTCCCTGATACAGTACGTTATCTACTTGATTCTTAACAACTCCCTGCGAACTGACTCCAACACAGAAACCAAGGAAACAAGTTTTCATATTCGAGCGGTACTACCGGCGGGAGTAGCTCTTGGGAGCTAGGTGGTAACAATGTTACACTGAGTACTCGGGTCAACACCGTAGTCTGTCATTTCAGAGATGTTCACATGGCACAAAAATGGTATAGGCTACAACTGAACTATGCTCATGATGGATCTCTCACCGATTGGGGTAAGCTCCCATTCTATGCTGTGGCCCCCGTATGACCAAGCAGTGCAGGGACGGCAATGGGCGACCTGTTCTACACTGAGCGAAGCTGGAGACGCCTCGCACGCGACAAGATTCAACAGGCCGATTTAGTTGAAAGGGCTCCAAACGAAGTCGTACGTGCCTTTCACTTCTTCTTCCAGGATTGTACACTGAACGAGTGTAGCCACCTAACCGTTCCTGGAGCGATATCAATTTGCCAAAACGCTGTACCATAGACTCCTCCACAGATGCTGAGGACTGCATCGATTGCATTATCACTAACTCGGGAAGGCAGCCTGGCAGATTGCGTTGCAAACTCGAGGGACGCAATGTCATTTCGGAGGTCTATCGACAGCGCAACGACCAAGGGCCGATGAACGTGAGGGAAGAAACTTTTCCGTCAGAAGAATTGGCAGAGCTGGCGTTTTATATTCTGAAGGGGGCTCTGGAGAAAGCGGCGGGGAAGACCAGGGGCCTATTTAGTCGTTCACGTTAGATATACGTCATGCCTAGGGTACTTGCGAATCTGAGGGTCAATGTGCTGAGATCAACGCAAGGAGAACGAAAGAACGAAAAACACAACGCAAGGGAGCTGCCTACCTGTCTCCCTTGTACCGGGGAAGATTATGTGGACACGCTGGGGCTGTAAGCCAACATAATCTCGCAGCAAATATCCCCGCCGAACGGTTCGATGACTCGATTGAATAATCCCATGTTACAGCCGTATGTACAATACGGACAGATCACCGGATGAGTATCCCTATTCAGTCCACATATCTCGAATCATGTTTCTAACCTCCACCTCCACCAGACGATGATAAGAATGAAGCAGAATACATGAAAAAAGAGGCGGCGTAAGCATTAAGTAGTAGTGTTCATCTCACTAGCCAAGAGGCTTATTAATGGCCGTGCCGGAGCCTTGCGAGGATCCGAGACATTGGAACAGTTTCCAGCAACAGAGGCCCAGTACGATCACTCCAACTACACTTCCCACCACGATGCCAACGATAGCCCCAGTGCTCAAACCGTTATGTGAAGATGTCCCGCCCCCGGACGACCCTGTACCTGAAGCCGGAGAGGTGGTCGAAGTTGGTGTCGACGTACTCGATGAAGTGCTACCTGAACGACCCGATAAGCGCCACATGTGGCGACTGTGGAATAGAACTTACTGTTACCAAACTGAGCGAGGGTTAAATTGAACGAGTCGCTTTGCTGAAAGACACCTCAGCGCATTCACCAACGGACGAAAGTGGGACGCACAGTGATATCTTGATAAGCCCAATTGGGTATAGCGGTACCGCCTGGAACGCCCGGTTGGAACCTATCTCAAGGGTGAACTCGACGAAAACCGCAGCCCATACGACAACGTACACTCCTGGATATAGTTCCGAGCAGTTGAAATTCCATCCATCCCATCTGAAGGCGAAAAGTGAGTACGTGTGGACTGTCTTCGCAGGGACTCGCAATACAATACCTGAGATATGAACGGCCCTGGCATGCAGCACAAGCGCTTACGGTGTTGTATGTGACGGTGCTACATTGACAAGCGTTTTGAGAGCTCGAGGTGGGACCAGGATACTGTTGGCCAGAAGAGAGAGGAGGTACATTCCATGCTTGAACTTGATGTCAGGCAAGGAGGACATGATAAGTGGGCCGAGATCGTACGAGTACCGGGGACACATGAGTTTAGCAGGTACGCCGAGACAAGACATGGACTCTGGCTCAAGGCATTGTTCATCTAGTTATTAATCCGGATTAGGATCGATCAAAGCAAGTCAGCTAGAGTATAGAAACTTACCCAGCTGTACGAGGACGAGCAAGTTGCGTTCGTAGTTTGAGCGACAATTCCCCTGGGTCCAGCGAAAAGGAGCACGATGCTAAGGACCACGAATGGCAACGAATGAAAGTTCCCGTATGGCGGCATGATGGAGGAAACGAGGAAAGAGCCAGGGTTTGTCTGTGGGACAGTCTCACCTAATATACTTACAGCAGGGTCTTTCGAGAGTTAAATATTTCATCAAAAATGCAACGCCCGGCCATCGGCCAGCGTCTGTCACATCACGGCACCAACGATTCGCCATTGTGGCTCAGGCTGCATGCTAGGATACACTTCTGGAGCGTTCAACCACTCAAGCCACGAAAGAAGGCCCTTTTGTAGTCGTCGCCGATTCCAGAACCATTTTTGATTGCAAAAATATGTGGGGAGGCTTGCATTACGAACTGGAAAGGCACGACACTCACCTCACCCTTGATAATCTGTCGGAGAACGGAAGCACCTGTGGGAAAATAACGAAACGGGTTGCGCGGTTGTTCCTGATCCCGCTCCAGCTGACCTGGCCTAACCATTCATAGCAGCCTCCTAGCAAGATCGTCGGAGTTGCACTGGAGGTTGGGCCCTTCTGAAAAGCGTGAGCAAAATGGAAGTCTCCAGAGTAGCATCACATTACTTTTGCCATACGGCCTCGATGCTGGTAATGCGGAAAGGCTTACGTCCAGCCTCCCCGCCCAATCCACACAGACTCGTACGGCAGACAACACTCGAGAGGGAAAGGCGACGGGAAATTTGCAAATTAAAACATCAATCGCGACTGGATCCTGGCAGGTTCAGCTCGTCCTTGCCTTGCTTCATTGCTCGATGTCCGAGTCGCTCGGTCACTACCTGTGGTTCAGAGTGTTTCACAGAAGGTCCGTCCGTCGTGCGTCAGCCTCGCCTTGTGGTTTCTCTCCTTGGCATCGGCGAGAGCTTCCGAGTCATTGTCAAATTCTCTTCCGGCGTGCCGACTCATCAATGAGCATAGCCGGCAGCCTCTCCAGTTCATTTCGCATACCTCGGCGGGCCATCGGCATACAATAAGCGAAAGGCATCCATACATACTGCAGAAGAGGTTTGTTCGTCTTTTTGGAGTCGCTCATATCTTGACCTTTAGTGTCAACGAACATTCTCCATGATCGGAAACCTACCCGACAGGCGCCGAGCGGCTCGGTCGCTCATCCCCTAATTGAACTTCGCTTAGCAGCTGAAGAGTGTTACCGCATGCGCGTCAGCGATTGCCATCAGAAATAAGTTCTGGAACAAGCCGACAGCGAGGCTTCGAGTCACCGCCATAATGACTCACATCAGAGAATCAGCGCGGTGGCAACTTATGCAATCGACTGACGCAATGTGGTGACACAGCGGACGTTCTCTAATAGCCAACCTGTACAAACGTACCACTCCATTGATCGCCCTGAATATCTGCTGTGCGCTTTATGTCATGTTGCACTGAGCAGCCATTCGGCCGACGAGCTCCCAATGCATCATTGTACGCCGAGATTGGGTTCACTACGATTAGCCTAACTAGCCTCCGCAGGTTCATCGATAGAACGCTTATATTATGACGGCCTAAAACATATCTAGACCAAGAGTAACTAGCCGCTTTACCGTACAACATCCCAAGACAGCTTAGACCTTTAGCCCGAGAGGAGGGCCGGGCGTAAAGACAGGCGGGGGTTTCGTATGCTCTCTTCTGAAATAGATAACTCCTCCGATTATCAACCCAATCGCGACAACACCACCGACAACGATCCCAACAATCATCCCAACGTTTGGTTTGCTACCAGAGGATCCAGAGCTTGAATTCCCAGAGGATGCTACACCTGAACCTGATGGCGAGGCGACAGAAGCCGACACTGATGGAGATGCTTGACCGCTATCTGAACGATCCAATAAACGCTACGAATCGATCACAAAAGCAGTCACTTACTGATGAGTGCAGCAAGGGTCACATTGAACATGTTACTTTGCTAGAAAAGAATCGTAAGCACGCTTTCAGCGGGAAGCCGGTGAAAGTATGCGTACTGTGACGTCCTCCAACGCCCATTTTGGCAC
>JBBPTU010001528.1:0-11786 GCA_038094295.1 Tylopilus aff. beelii
ATTTAGAGAGACCTAGCTTTTGGTCTATGATCTAAATGCTCTAAATCATCTAATGGTCTAATTTCAGACCATTTAGACAGATTTAGACAGATTCAGAGAACCTAGAAAAATCGCAGGTTTCCTGATGTACCTCTCCTATGTCTCCAATCTGGCTGTCTTTGTGAACCATTCTGCTGACTCTGTGCTTGTCTGGCTGTGATGGGTACCATGTCTTGAACAACTTGGAAGTCTAACAGTTAGTGTTAGCATTAGTGGAATCAGTGCGCTGTCTTTGGATAGTTGGTTCACTCACTGCATTGTACGCAAGGTGTGGTGCTGCACCTTTGTCATTTAATCTTGATTTGAGAAACTCTGCATACTTGTATTCTTTGTATCTCATCAGTCAACGTTTGGTGATATAGGTTGGGGTGACTTACTCACAACATCGAAGTCGTAATATTCATCCATGATTGCTTGTTCTTTGCTCGCCTTTTTGGTACGGAGGTTGATTTTCCTCTATCGTCTGCTTAAGTGGTTGGTGGTTGTAATACCTTGTGGTTAGAGATGGTGGCATTTACTGTTGTTGCCATTTGTCATGGATCATTTCTCTGATGGTTATCATATTGGATTGAGCTCGGTTTGAGTCTCTTTTGCTTACTGCGTCTCAGTTCATGGCTTGTGTTCAATGAGGTTTCAGTTCATCTCTTTTTCGCCTTTCGTCCCTTGCTTGGTTGTATTCGTCATCGCGACGACAGATCTCAGATATGTGCACGCTGGGATGTGCCTCTCTGTTACTGGGTTGTCGTTCCCTTTTATTTAGGGTTGCCCATTCCTCTTGGGTTAATTGTCCATTTTGCGCATCACTTCTAGTTCAGACTCAGTGGTTTGGCTGAACTGTCTTTGTTGACAAGCTTTGGCTGGATGCGAGTGTGGGAAAATACTGATTGATCAACCATTGATGTGGACTGTTTTTCAGGTCGAAGTTGGGCATCGTGTTCTTGGACAATGTTTTGGAACTCTGAATTTGAATGTCTTCTATGGTTGTTTTTGATTAGTGTCCTTTTGCTTACTGTTCACTGTCCACTTATCTTCTGACTTGTCTTTGTTTGGTGTTCTTATTCAATTTGGAACATAATGTAGGCAGTGGTTGTTGGTCCGGGAGTGTGAAGCATAGTCCGACACTGTGAGTGACATGCTCGTCCTTGAGAATTTTGTGAACATTGACACATCAAGGTTTCACATTTGATCTATTACCCGATGTCAGGTGTAGTTTTTTTGCTCCTAAATGTCTATTAGTTTGTAAGCTGCCTTTCAATCATTCAGGTACCTTAGTTTAATCGAGGTGTGTGATATTCATGTGATCGACATGGTTGCATCGCCACTTGGTCTTCTCATTGCAGATTCTTGAAGGCAACATTTTTGATTCTGCTCTATTGCTTTGTTCTCATCGATGGCGAAACAGTAAAGTTCCTTTTTCTCTCTTTGCCCTTTTGGTTACTTGTATTGATTGTTGGTTTGTTGTAGTTCCAGGGTGGTTTCGCAGCGCAAGACTTCATCCAGTACCTTGGAGTGAGTTATTCTGTAATGTCATGCCTGTGTTGTGTTCATTGGTTGTAGTGACTGACTGGTTTTGCTTTCTCTTTTGGTTTTTTTTTGGGTTCGTCTTTCCCTGTTGTTCTGCCAGATGTGTTCACACTGTTGGGTCTCCAGTCATTCACAAGACGCATCTGCAGAAGCCCTCTAGGTGGTGGGTGTCGTTTCCTCTACTTTGATGGTTTGCTCATGCTTGACCAGTTTGATTGAATCCACTGAATCATTGTCTGGAGCGAAATGACCTGTCAGACAATGAGCTGCAAAAAATATCCTTCTGGAGCGAAACGACCTGTCAGACGACGAGCTGTGAAAAATATTCCCCGGATCACCCCTGTAATTATAACCAGTACCAAGTCTAAGTCAATGAGAATCCCCACTTCCCTTTATGCTGGTACTACTGGGCAAATCGTTGACAAACCCACTCTAGTGGATAGTGGGGCAACCGGATGCTTCATAGATCGGCATCTAGTCAATAAAGCCAGATGGAAAAAGGAACGGATGAAAACCCCATTAAGGGCAAGCAACATGGACAGCACCACAAACAGTAACAGATTAATTCACCACCAGGTCACCCTAACCCTGCAAATTGGTGACAAGGAACAGCAATGGCAGTTCATGGTTATAGACTGTGGCAAGGAAAGTCTAATTCTAGGACTCCCCTGGTTACAAGAGACAAACCCCCTCATTGATTGGGCGAAGGGGACCGTGGAACTCCCCCACATAATGCCAAAATTACAACACAATTCCCCTAAAGCGATTACCCAATGATACCTTATATGATACCTGGGGATGAACCCAGACGACCGGATTGCCAAGCTTTGGAAAAAGAAGCTGGACTACAAAGCAGCTCGTGCCTACCCCATACAAAGAACCACAGTATCCACTACTCTAGCAGCGGCAGCAAAGAAGACTGAGGTAGTCTTGCCGCCGGCCTATCAAGCATACAAAGAGGTCTTCGGAGAACCTCCAACTGGAGAACTCCCACCATCTAGGATCTTCGACCACGTGATAGACTTTACAAAGGAGTTCATCCCAAAACAAGCCAAATCCTATCCCCTAAACCCAGCGGAGACTCAGGAATGCAGGGAATTCATCGATGAGCACTTGAAAAGCAGAAAGATTGTCCCTTCGAAATCCCCTCAGGCATCCCCCTTTTTCTTCGTACCTAAGAAGGATGGGAAATTGCGTCCCTGCCAAGACTACCACCACGTTAACTCAGGAACGGTTAAAAGTGCCTACCCTCTCCCTCTAATCTCTGACCTCGTCGATAAATTAAAGGATTCTTCGATCTTCACCAAGATGGATGTTAGATGGGGATATAACAATGTCCTCATCAGGCCAGAGGATCGTTGGAAGGCAGCCTTCGTCACCCCCTTTGGCCTCTTTGAACCAACAGTTATGTTCTTTGGACTTTGCAATTCCCCTGCTATCTTCCAAGCCCTCATGGACCATATCTTCAGGGACATGATTGCGGAGGGATGGTTAATCATCTATATGGACGACTTCCTCATCCATTCCCAAATGCAATTGGAGCATGATGAATGGACCCGGAAGGTCTTGCAACAATGCACGACCATAAGCTCTACCTGAAACTGGAGAAATGCAGCTTCAATGTGTCCGAGGTCGAATACCTGGGAATGATAGTAAAGCAAGGGGAAGTTAAAATGGATCCCACTAAGCTGACCACAATTGAAAATTGGCAACCCCCCGCTTCTGTCAAAGCAGTCAGATCCTTCATTGGATTCTGTAACTTCTACCGGAAGTTCATCACCAATTTCTCGGACCTCGCACGCCCACTCCATGATTTAACCAAAAAAGGAACCCCATGGATTTGGTCGCCCGCCTGTCAGGAAGCATTCTCCAAACTGAAAGCCACGTTCCTAACCAAACCAGTACTCCATTACCCGGATATGGCCACACCATTCACGGTCATGACCGACACTTCTCTACTCACCATGGGAGCTGTCCTTATGCAGAAGGACACCGCGGGTGACCTCCACCCCTGCGCATACTTCTCCAAAACCTTGGGCTCTGCGGAATGTAACTATGATATCTATGACCGAGAGATGCTCACAGTCATTCTAGCCCTTGCCGAGTGGAAACATTACCTTACCGGGACCCATCACCCGGTCACGGTGCTCACCGACCACCGCAACCTCATGTACTTCAAACACCCACACAACTTGTCCTGCCAGCAGGCTCACTGGCAGATGTTCCTCCACGATTTCGATCTAATCTGGACGGCCCTCCCTGGAACTGTGATGGGCCCTGCAGACGCTCTCTCCTGCAAGGACGACGTCAACACATCGGGTGATAACACAAATGTCGTCTTCCTTCCCCCCACTGCCTTTGTCCGCAAACTGGACCTGGCCCTCACAGACAAAATTTCCCGCTCTACCACAGATGACCCCCTCATACTGGATACCCTCTGAGTGATGTCCTCTTCTGCGTCCCCTCTTCCCCGTACCACCCCGTCCGATTGGATATTCATAGATGGCGCCCTCTACTTTAAGGGCCGCCTGTATGTTCCTGAACCAGCATGCCAGGAGCTGTTAGACCAACTTCACCTCTCCACAGCCGGGGGTCACAAGGGGTGCTTTCACACCCTCGCACACGTCTCCCACGACTACTGGTGGCTGGGTCTTGCCTCCCATGTCTGCCACTTTATCCAAGGTTGCTACGTCTGCCAGGCAAATAAGATCAATATGCACCCCACGGTTCTGGGCCTTTCCCCCATTCCCACTTCTGCAACCTGCCCCTTTCAGCAGATTTCCATGGACCTCATTACAGACCTCCCCTGGTCCGGCGTCTTCGACTCCGTCATGGTCTTGGTCGACCATGGCCTTATGAAGGGGGTAATTTTCATCCCCTGCACCAAAACCGCAACCACCGCAGACATTGCTGCTCTCTTTTTTCAGCACGTCTTTCCCTGCTATGGCCTACACGACAAATGCATCTCTGACTGAGGAATTCACTTCGCATCTGTGTTCACCAAAGAATTGGCCTGCCTACTTGACTATGATATGGCCCTCTCTACTGCCTATCACCCACAAACCGATGGCAAGACGGAGCGCGTAAACCAAGAATTGGAAACTTACCTGCCCATCTTCTGTGGCAACACCCCTGAGAAATGGAGTGAACTCCTCCCTATGGCAGAATTCTCCCACAATTCTGCGGTACACTCAGTCACTAACACCTCCCCATTCTCCCTGATGATGGGATATGAACCCAGAGCCTACCCCCCATTGACCAAAACCACCTTTCTCCCAGCTCTAGAAGACTGGCTGCAGCTACTAGAAAAGACCCGACTGGAAGCCCTTGCTGCCCACCAGAAAGCCCAACAGGACATACGGGAACAAACAAACACCTGGTTTAAGGGCTGGAAGGTAGGGGATAAGGTCTGGTTAGAAGCAAAGGACCTCCGCATCAAGTTTGCCCATCGAAAACTTGCCCCAAGAAGAGTTGGTCCCTTCAAGATCACACAAGTCCTTAGTAGACTGAACTATTGATTATCTCTCCCCCCGACATGGAAGATACATGACGTATTTCATGCTACGAAATTATCCCCCACAACCACTACCGCAGAGTTTGGCCCCACGTTTGCACAACCACCCCCCCAGAACATAGAAGGCGAGATGGAATATGAGATTGATGACATCAAATGCCACCAACGAAAAGGGAAGACTTGGGAGTACCTGATCAAGTGGAAAGGCTATGCCGATAGCGAGAATACCTGGGAACCTGCCCAGAATCTTTCCCATGCCAAAAAGACTCTGAAGGAGTACCAAAAATGCTTTCCCAGAGACTTTCCCACCCGAAAGTAGTCCCAACTCCTTCACCACCATCACCCTGCTATGCTTTCATTCATCGACTTGTGCGCTATCATCCTCTTCTATGCCTTCTTCTCCTTCCTGGTGGTATACTACTGGAGCTACTGCCAACACGGCCTTCAATTCGAGGTAACCACTCCACAAGGGATGTTCGCCCTCTCACTCCTCCCAGCACGTTTCCCAAATACCCCAAATCCAGACTGGGACTCTGCCCCAACTGCCCCACCCACGCCTGTCGCTCCAGTAGTGCCACCACTTCCCGAACTGGTAGCCCCAGCACCACCTGTCCCACCACCAGTTGCGCCACCACCTCCTGATCAAGCCACCATAGATAGGAACTGGCAACCGCAATGGGTCCCAGATCTGGACCATCCTATGATGGAAGGAGAGGCACCACCAGATGACCTATAAAATAAGAGGAGGCCTGAAGGACAAGGGTCAACCTCAGATGCTTGTCTACTACTGCCTCTCTGCTTCCTCTTCCCCCATCTCCCTCCTAAAGGAACAGATAGACACCCGCTTTCACGATGACTATCCCATACCCGACGAACTCCCCCTCTTCCTGGAACTCCTCCCCCGCCTCGCTAAACACTAACTCATCGCCCAGATTGTGGAGAACCTGGACCACCTCAAACATTATCAGTCCCAGACAATGTACACCCCCAGTCCCCTTCACAACCTCATCCTTGCCATCCACACCATTTGCTGCGCCTCCCACATCCTATGTTGGACTGATCCAGCCACTGAGGAGACGAGAACTACAGTCTTTGCTCTATCAAAGACCCTACCGCAACACTTTGACAAGTTGTTGGGATACGGCTTCCTGTCCTTGGTGGAGACCCTTCCGCTCCCACTGCAATGTACCTTGGTGCATGATGTGTTCCTCCAATTCCCCCACAGTGTCCTCCGTGAATACCTGGCCAGGGTCTTCGAGCGATGGGATGAACTGAACGTACCAGTGGACGACACTACGCCCACCACTAACCCCATCCCCTGTTGAAACACTCGCCGCCGTCACAGGCGTGCACGACTTGTGGGAGGACAGGATGTTAGCTCCCCAACATTGCCCAAGACCCCCACTCCTCCCCCTACTACTGCCGCCACCGCCCCCAACCTGCAATGAGGGATACGAACCATCAATTTCGTTCTTCCAAGGTCACCTTCACACTCCCAGACCGACACCATGGCAGTCCCCCCTTCCCCCTCCACCTCTGACTCTGCCACAATTCCTTCCCTTGATAGTACCAGTGACGAGGATGGAGACGCCGCCTCCACGACCGCAGACATCGGGTGGAATCCTGCCAATGCCCACTTGGGAAGGGCCTATCATGGTAACCCTCTCCCCCGCAGAGTCGTCTGAGCCGCCTTGGCCACAGCCATCTCAGGAATCAAGGCATCAGCCGCTGAGACGCCAAAGCCCACGATCCCCACAGCCACCATTTCCCCTTCCCATGCAGTCGCCATCACCCCCTTCTCCGTCAATAAATGCTACTCCTGTGACTCCCCCTTCCACTTCCGTCCCAACTGTCCCTGGTACACCTGTCCTGGATGTAAGCAGGTTGCACCTGGGCACTCCCACTATCAGTACCCAGATAACCCTCGACCTTGTGATTACAGTGGAAAATGCGGTCATCCTTTCTGCTACTGCCCTGACCTGGTTGGTGAGGATGAGCTCGAATGGGATGATACTGATGTCATCTGGAACGAGGGCAACATTGATGGCCCAGATAGAAACTGAGCCAATGGCGACCTTCGTCACACACTTGTCTTAACTCTTTCTCATGGATGCCACTGATCTCCCACTGTCATATCTCTAGTTATGATAGTGTCTTCCCCTATTCCAGTTACATATAAATACCCTAGATTAGCGCCATGTACCTTAGTTTGATCTATACAATCCACCAGCATTCTCATCTCCTTCTGCTGTGAAGATAGGTTCTTCCAGCAAGACCCTCGATGAACTGGACTTCCTCTACCAAGCCTTGCTGATAATAATCTATGTCTACTGTTCCTTGTTAGACGAACAGAGGAGACGAGACTGACAGGATGCGTATCATAACATCTTTCTCATTTGGTTGGTATGAGCGCAGAAGGCTCAACCTACCTCCTGCCTTTTGTTAGAGTCTCTGAGCATCATCATTGTAAGTGACTCGACACGTCACCTGTTTTGACTAACTGTCTTTGGTCTAGCTTGTCATAGAGACAATGTTGTGGCTGCTGCAGATAAATGTCCTTGCGAGGTCCTTGATGTTGCGCAAGGTCACCAAATAACTGAGATCTTAAATTCTTTGTATGGAAATGGGCAGTCTGGTGTTTCTCGTCTTAGCAACATTGCTTCCTTGATTGTCGTACATTTCTTCCTTCACTCAATTGTCTGGCTTGACTTGTTACCACAGTGCAATAATATTTCCTACGTTCTGGATGCGGCAGATCAGCGTCTCAATGAAAGGTCATTGTCTTTATCCAGTGTCCTTATTTGGTGTCCCATTTCAACTTTGTCCATTTTACAAGAGATGTATTTTCCATCTCCTTCTATATTCAAGCTGTTGGTTCATATCGAGCTTGGGATCTTGCTTGCTTTTTGTTATTTTTCATCGCTACTTATCCCATCAAGAGCAGTCTCTCCGAATCCCCAATTTGAAGTCTGGGATATGCTCTGCGGCCAGATGGCACGTATGGAGCTCTGGTCTGCAATGCCCCTTTGCGATTTGTGTTTTCATTGATTGTAGATGAAGCACGGAGGGACCCGAGGATGTTCACCATGTCTCAATTTGTCACCACAACCTGGCCCTTAACTGCAACTTATATGCGTCTCGAGTATTGAGTTCTGGTTGCACTGCGTGTCACTAGGTAAGTTTCCTTGTCCATTCCATTGTATTTCGTCATCTTACCTGTTTTGAAATGCTGACAGGCTTCTTGGACTTGAATAGTTGGAGCTGATGTCCTCCTGCACATCGGCACATGGTCGTTGTTTTTACAGTTTGATATTTACTCCTTGTGGTGTGGTTGTTGCTAGATTCTGTAAAGTTCGATATACATTCCCTTTACGAGTTACAAACTATTCACATTAAGTATAATAGACTAGACTTGAACTAGTTTCTACCTGCGTTGTGCAGATTATAACCTTAGAGCAAACTGAGACTGTGTTTCTTGGAGTTCCATTGGTACCTAGGATGCGTGATCTTTACTCTTCAGTTCATTGCTTTTTGCTAGATGTACTTGCCTGCAATGTAGTGTGGAACTGTCTGGAATACATTCTTTCTTCCTTTTGACCGTCATTAAGTCTAGTGGAAAGAAATAGAGTATCACTGGTCACTCGATGATCCAAACTGGGACTCCTTACCTTGTATTGTCTCGGGTGTGATGTAGTCGCTTGCAGCGGTCTGGATGATGTCGTACTGGTGTAGTCTTCTGTGTTATCTTTAGTGTAAGAATGATAAGTGTGCATGTTACTTACTGGATGCGTTTCGCCACGGTTGGATTGACTGGATGATTATTGAGGATGTTGTCCTTGGTAGTGTACCATGCAACGTGGACCTAAATCCATTTGCAACGTACTCCTGGTATCATTGTACTTGTATTAATTGTGTTGCTCACCTGTCTGCTGATGTCATGCATGTCCTGTACTTTGCCGATCCAATATTCAAAAGGTTCTCTCTCTTTTATGCAGAGGTTATCCAACTCAACGTCGTCGGTGTCCTTGTGAATTACCAGAACACTATGTGAGTCAGACGAGAGACAAGGATATTGATCGACAGGTTCGCTGACCTTTCTCCTCGTTTGACTGTTTGCACTTGATCATCCATGTTGATGACTCCTCATCGACCACATATTAGTCAAGGTGTTGATATGGGTCGGGTTCACTTACATTGGGCTGTCCTAATGCTCATCCCTTTTAAAAATGTGTTGTGATTTGGTGTAGGTGGCATTACTTCGAGGATTGTTGTCCAATCAGTGTCACAACTGATTAGGCTTGGTGCAGTTTGAGATGCCTGCTTGATATCGGGGTTTGACATGGCAACTAGTCTGTCAAATAATGTTTAGAAGATTTGATAATGGACCTTTGGATGAAGCACCTAAGTTATCTTGCTCCTGGCGTTGGTTCAGCATATCATCCCCTCATCGGAGTTAATAAATGGCAGAAAGCTATCAATCATACTTGCCGTAGTCGAGTTGAAATGTTGTTAATCTATTATGGCTGCCACTGAGCAGCTCCGAAACTGTCAGTGTCGGCCCATTGGGATTCCATTTGATTCTGTTGGTGCATCATGTTTCTCTGGTGATTGATGTACATGATACTACCTACTTTATGTTGACCTATGGATCTGCTGGCAATTGTATTGCAGCAGAGTTTCTAGCTCACAGTGTTCCGAGTGAAATGCAATGCGCATAGTTGCTGATGGTGTCGCTTGGACTCTCTAGTATATTAGTAAGCCTCTTTGTCTGCAACAGGTGGCATGACTATTCTGGTCACACATTAACGCTGCGATTACCATGAAGCAACTAACTCCAGCTCAATTGTCTGCAAAAACCATCAGCTCTGTTCTCTCTCTCGGTCTTCACATTTTTGTCACCTGTTTCATGCTGTACCTCTCCGTTTCTTGTCTCGATCAGTCATTAGTGATCTCCGGTCTGCCTAATTCCCTGAATTGGTTGGTAGAACCACAGTATGGCTCAAATTGCCACCCAGTGGAACCTAAGTTTAAATGTTCCTTTTTCTATATTCGGGTATGTGGATTTGCTCTGCTCAGATAGTTCTCATTCTCTTCCAGAAAAGTAGCCGATTACTCCTTGATGAAGTGTATTCTCTGACAGCTGTCTTGTCATGCTCAACGCTTCCATCATCCGGGTCCCATCATGAGGAATTAGTAAACGCTCAGTATCTACTTCTGGTTTTCCTTACATATGACAGACTGTGTTTGCATTTCCACCTGATCAGGGCCATTGGTTGCGCAAAAGCAAACCTTCCCGTTTTCTCTCTGCTGGACCTAGGCAAAAGGAACATCTGTTCCATACTCCTTTGTCACTGAGCAACACAATGGTGAGTCAAGTCCTACATTGTTCTATTAGTTCTGTCATTCATTGTTGAAACAGATGGATTACCGAATTGAAGGAAGGGTTAAGCCCAAGTTTGGTCACTCTGGTAAGTAGGCAGGACTGTTCTATGGACAATCATTTACTTACTCTGCGATGCGATGTTTACTTCCAGTGCTCGTAGCTGGATCTGGTCCATTTGGAGGCTGTATGTCTGCCAGATTGACTACCACTACATCCGGTTACCTGTCTGCGTTCTGTTTCTCTCTGTACAGAGAGAAAGTAAACACTAATGGCCTTAAATCTGAGGCTGCATGTCTGCCTGCAGCCAGTCTCACATTTGAGGCTGTGCGTTTGTCCATTGCCAGGCTTGAAGTCGAGACTGAGTATTCATCTATTGCCGGTCTCAAAGTTGAGACTGTGTGTTTGTCTATTGCAAGTCTCAGATCTGGGACTGTGCATTTGTCTGTTGCTGGTCCCAACTCTGAGACTGTGTGTTTGTCTGTTCCCAGTCTCAAATCTGAGATTGTGAGTTTGTCAGTTGTCTGTCTTGAACCTGAGTCTGAGTGTCTGTCTATTACTGGTCTTGAATATCAGAATGTGTGTTTGCCTTTTTCTGGTCCTGTATGTAGCATTTACTGTGATCATTCCAATTTACAGTTAATATTTGTATTGTCTTTGCCATTGCATGTATGCAGGTTACTACTTGTTCGGTTTATTATGCTGTTGAGTATATGTGGTCTGTTGAGCCAGAATGAATACTTGTTCCAGAAAGAAAAATTGGTTAGATTATTTACAGTTATGACTGTGAAATTGGCTCCAGTACAACACATAAAGAAAGCCTCATTTGAATCTGTAACAGACACAACCTGCCCTACTTCTTTGGATCCTGACAAGATGTATTCATTCAAAAAAGTAGGTGGAGGTTCCAGAAAGTATGGAATGAATTTGTTCAGCATATTTGAGTTGTCTCCCTATATCTTCAGACAGGATGAGTTGGGAGATGTAGACAAATGTATGGACATACCCATTTACTTTAAATTTCTTTGTCAGATTCCGGAGGATCAAGCTCTAGCTTTATTGGGTGACCATAAATGTATAGCAAATGTTCCATTGGATGTGCTTTTCAACCACCTTCCAAATAACATTATCTGTCAAGTGTTGACTGCATATGGTGAATTTGTGCCTCGGAAATGAACATTCAAAGACTTGCTACAAATTGGTGAGGCAATTAAAGACAAGGACAATGAGCACAGACGTGTAAGTATATTTGAACAGATAGAACCCTCCAGGAAGAGAAAATTACAAGATGTGTCTCTGGATAGCAGTAGTACATACAGTGAGCATGGT
>JBBPTU010001529.1:0-11785 GCA_038094295.1 Tylopilus aff. beelii
CCTACCTGGTTTTCTGCGAGGATCGCGTCAATAGAGAAATAGTCGTAATCCATCTTTCTCACGTCCCGAAGCCACGCGCCGTGAAGCTTGTGCCTTCACCCCCAACAGCATGAACGTACTCAGACACCTTGCACGACGACCGGGACACCCAATTTCACGCGTCGCGTTTCGATCCCAACGTTCGTTCTCGTCCACACTTTGGGTACATGCAAGGATTAAAAAGGCGTCCGAGTACGGCGCGAGCTTGGGGAGCTTCGAAGAGGTAGCAAATCTTCCTGCCATCCGAAAACTATTGAGTAGTCCCGAAGCCGTGAAGGCGCTCGAGGAGATTCAACAACTGATGCAGCAAAAGGGTACGCATTCGGTGTAGTCTCCCCGTTGTATAGACTGCGAGCAATCCACCACACAGGAGTTGACCCCACGGTGGGCCCGACGACTACGCAATTATTCCAGCTCCTGTCGAACGCGGAATTTCGTAGGGCAGGTAAGAAGCTCAAGGAAGAACTGGAGAAAGCAGGCGTTGATCTCGCAGACCAAGTAAGTCGACGGATGTTGTCGGTACAACGCGATTCCTACACCTTGTTTGCAGGAACTCTTGAGTGCATGGAAGAATCTGCAGAGGAAAGCAGGCGGTGATTGACCAGCCATGGTTAACAAGGCTGACAGGAACTAGGTAGAATGACACTACAGGCAGTTAGTCGTAGAACCCGTGACCTAATTAAAGTTCTCTAATCAACATCATGGACACTGGCCAATCGTCGTTATCTCCAACCGAGGCTCCAGAACACGCCCTTCCTGCCACTCATTTTTACTCGGTCGAGTATCCGGGCTATGTGCAGCCATCTTCTGTACCCTTGGCTGTTCGCAATCTAGGAGGCCCATCAAAGCTCGAGAACGCGTTCAGGCGCACTGCAGCAAGGAGTGAAGCTTTACTCGAGTTAAACCTCCGCTACGGCAACCCCTACGCACACCCAATACCAGGCGACGTCGTCGGAACGAGCAATATTTTGCTCAAGATCACGAAGAAGAAGCGACGGCAGGCCGACGATGAGGCCGTCATTGGAGATTACATCGCAGAACCACTAGGCGTCATTTTGAAGACCGCACGATTTCGCAGTGAGTCTTCATCGTTGCGACTATTATAAGAAGAGTACACAATCCAGGATAGCTATGGCAGATTACCAGTTTCAGCCTAATATGATGGACCCTGTTGTGCGGTTACGGCTGGCCATGGATAGAATGGATGGTAAGTCGAGCCAAGGTGGTCATGTGAACCGCGTTGACGCTTTGCCAAAAGTTGATGCCATCCGGCAGTACACTATCCCTGAAGAGAAAGAAGACTATGTCATTTCTTCCCCGCTTGGGGATGATCCAAACATCGACCCCAGCCTTACGACACATGGTGGCTCATCAGCTACACGAAGTAATCTGAGACTCTTTCCACCGCCGATATTCAGTCGTCAAAATATACCTCAGAACTACAGGCAAGTCCCTCAGTCGTCCTTTCACATCATAGGCCTGAGGATAGGTAGTTTCAAACCGAACCCTGCCTCAATGATTACTACTGTTATCAATGAAGAGACTGGGGAGGAGCGTAAGCGGCTCATTAATAAAGGCCGTTGGAAGGGATATGGGCCCGCAACGATCACGTTTGGGGATCTCAGTGTTCGTGGTTGTCGTAGATTACCG
This sequence comes from Tylopilus aff. beelii, assembly GCA_038094295.1. Taxonomy (NCBI): domain Eukaryota; kingdom Fungi; phylum Basidiomycota; class Agaricomycetes; order Boletales; family Boletaceae; genus Tylopilus; species Tylopilus aff. beelii. The sequence goes on from JBBPTU010001529.1 coordinate 1,690, forward strand.
TGCTCTCCCCTCACATGCTATAGATTCCCGAGAATCCAATCCCAGCTGTCCAGCAAGCTCAAAATCAAGTAAAGTCGGAGCTCCTAGAACGTGTCACGCAGGTCATTTGGGTTTGTCGTTTGCTTCTGAGACTACTGTTAACATGTCGTCAGTTGGTGCGCGACCGTCCAATTTGGACACGTATCGCTTTGTACAATCAGTTCAGCCCCGCGGAAGTTAGAGACATACACAAGTAAGGTGTCTTCTCTTGGCTCTGCCTGTCACCTCTCTCATCTCACGATTTACAGCTCCAAGGTTCTACTTCCTCTTGTTTGTTATACGTTTCAAGATGGACCCTGGCGAGATACTCTTATTCGCCTTGGTTATGACCCGAGGAAGAACCCAGAGGCTCGATTGTAAAATTTCATTATGAATATTATTGTTGAACTATCTAATAGATTCAGTAGTTATCAACGTATCTATTTTCGTAATGCAAACCATCCAATGTCGAGGGTCTCCATTGTCTCCCGTAGACAGGAGGGCAGATCAACAACCACATACATCAGCAGGTCTGTCGAACAGGAGGAAGCTATGGATGTTGAGCGGCGGTGAGTAGTACTTTACTTCTGACCAAGTAGATCACGCTGACCCCATTTCTTTTCTAGCAAGTCGCACATATTTGATGGTGTATCGCTTACCAAGGAAACAGCAGCTTTCCAACTCTGTGACATATATGATCTCATGCTGAAGGAGATGATTGAAAGCGAGGAAGATATCCGTGAAACGTGTGATGTAGGTATCACCATGTCTACTAGCATACTCCTGCCTTACCCACTTTAGGAACGAGATGGATGGTATAGCGCGCATGCACTCGAGAGGATTAAAACAGTTCTCCGTCACAAGTTCTTTTCACTACTGCAAGGTTATGTTGCCCCTCAGGAAGAGTGCGAGGCCCTACTTGAGGAAGGCGCGGCGGGTAAGAGAACGCAGACCACGCGAGTCAAGAAACTCAAGTATGGCAAGCATAACATGGCAAAAGGAGCACTTCGACCAGAAGATGCAGCCGTATGTCTTTAGAGTTAACAAGCGCTGCCGACACTGATCTCATAACCACGCTCTTCCTCAGGCTGCGAGATTGCAAGCCACTCTCGAACGCAATGCGAGAAACTTGCAGGCCATTCGAAGGGAAAAACTAGGAGATCAGTCGCTTACGCCTGAATTCCGATCATAAAGAATTGCAATCGGAACTGTGATGTGATTCTTCATCCACATGGCTCGCATGGGCGAAATTTCAGTCATGCGCATGAGAGGTTGTACATGTGTCAAGTGTGATCTGCTTGCCCTCGATCCCGGGTCATCGCAGGGATACGACAGGGTAGAGTAGCCACTGATATCACTACGAATTCTCCTGTTTCTCTGCGCGAGCTTTCCGCTAACAATATTTGAGCTTAGAGTGGCCTGTGATCAAACTGAACTTACCGATCCAATGAGTGCATAGAGCGCGTTCTTGCGGAACTATATTACAGGATGAAGGTCATTATTCCGGGTATCAACAGACGGCACTGGCACACCTTGGGGTCGACCTACATAGAAAAACGTTTAGCATCGGTGAGAACGTGAATAGCGGTGGTAACACATACCCCCTTCAACGAGCGCGTGCGCTTGGTCTGTGGCCGCTTGATGCCATTACGGTGGGCCTTGCGACTCTGGTTGTGATTCGTATGACTAGTGGCGACATGTCAACACAACCCAATTAATCGGACGGTGCGCACTTCTTAGACTTGGCCATAACGTCGACTTGAAGACTCGTTTCACACTCGCCGTCCCCGCTGTGCAATCCGCTGTGGCTGAAAAACTATGTAGCTCGGACGGCATTTTCCGGTGCACTGTATCCTAATCAGTTTTCTGGTGTATGTCGTGTCAGGTCGTGTCCTATGCCTAAAATTTAAATAGACCGGACGGTCACATCATCAAGCTTAAGTATATAAGCTATTTTTTTTAACATATCATGAACATTGGTGCTGCAGGTAGTGCTAACTTCGATTACGTAACAATGTACACCGGTCGGCCGACTCGCCAATCTCATGATCGGCCGAAACCGGCTACCAGCTAAATAGATAATGCACTCGTGAACCGAGTAGAGACTTCTAGATCTCTCTTTCATCTCGTCTCCACATAGCTATCGAAGTTGACCACTGTATTATGCCGGCCCCGGTCACTGGACCCCGTACTCTGTACGATAAAATCTGGGATGATCATGTCGTGTGAGTACTCGTTGCCCATATTGATCTCGAACTCATTCCGTCGTAGAGATGTTATGGAAGACGGTTTAGCCCTTATCTACATTGATCGGTAAGTAGATCGCGCCTGCGAAAATATAATGCGATGACTTGGCTTGCAGTCACCTTATTCATGAGGTCACGAGCCCCCAGGCATTCGAGGGACTGTAAGTTTTCGTCTCTTTGTGGTGTCTTACATGCTCATTGCCTGGGGTAGACGGACTGCTGGGCGAAATGTTCGCAGGCCGGATTGTACCCTAGCGACTGTCGATCATAATATTCCGTGAGTGACTCTTGTGGTCTCGGAGTGACTAAATCTGATTCTCATTCGATACAAGTACGATCTCTCGCAAGAACTACAAGTCCGTCAACACGTTTGTAGCGGAACCTGATTCCCGCGCACAGTGTTTGGCCGTTGAAGAGAATGTAAAAGAGTTCGGGCTCACTTACTTTGGTCTGGCTGATCGCCGTCAAGGTATGCAGATATATCTTTTGTCAGGTTCATCGCTGACTGATGAAACTGATGAACAGGGATCGTGCATGTCATCGGACCCGAACAAGGCTTCACGGTAAAGTACTAGCTTGTACCTTTGACACAATTACTAACTTCCTACAGCTTCCGGGTATTACATGTGTCTGTGGCGATTCCCACACTTCTAGTAAGTTTGAAACATCAACTTCTTCGCTATCGTTAATCCTCCCATCGTACAGCTCATGGCGCGTTCGGTTCTTTGGCCTTTGGTATTGGGACATCCGAGGTCGAGCACGTCCTTGCCACTCAAACCTTGTTGCAACGAAAGGGGAAGAACATGCGCATCACCGTGGATGGGGACCTCACAGAAGGCGTAACCTCGAAGGACGTTATCCTCTACATCATCGGACTCATCGGAACTGCTGGTGGCACAGGTCATGTCATCGAATATGCTGGCTCCGTCTTCCGCAACTTCAGCATGGAGGCTCGTATGAGCGTCTGCAATATGAGTATCGAAGCTGGGGCACGCGCAGGTATGGTTGCACCAGATGAGGTCACCTTTGAGTACCTCCGAAACCGTCCTTTGGCTCCTAAGGGCGACACGTGGGACCGTGCTGTTGCTTACTGGCGCACTCTTAGAAGCGATGACGACGCAAAATTCGATACTGAAATCAAGATTAATGCAGCCGATATACCACCCACTGTGACGTGGGGTACATCTCCCCAGGATGTTGTCTCTATCACAGGTTCGGTTCCGGATCCTGCAAAAATGACAGACGCTGGCAAGCGGGCCGCTGCAGAACGGGCTTTAGAATACATGGGTCTGCAACCGAATACCCGGATGGAAGACCTCGCACTTGATAAAGTATTTATCGGCTCCTGTACCAACAGTCGCATCGAAGACCTACGTTCTGCTGCCAGAGTCGTACTGGCTGCTGGCCCAGATGCTAAGGTGTCACCGAACCTCCATGCCATGGTCGTCCCTGGTTCAGGATTGGTCAAACAACATGCAGAGGCCGAGGGTTTAGATAGCGTCTTCAAGCGGGCTGGCTTTGACTGGCGAGAAGCCGGGTGCTCCATGTGCCTAGGGATGAACCCAGACCAACTTGCCCCCGGTGAACGCTGCGCCAGCACGAGCAATCGCAACTTCGAAGGCCGCCAGGGTGCTGGTGGGCGAACTCACCTCGTCAGTCCTGCCATGGCTGCCGCGGCAGCCATTTCCGGCAAGCTCACTGATGTTCGGAAACTACTGGGTTCAAAAGTCAAGAACATATCCGATATACCGCTGAAGCAATCAAGTCCACACGACTTCTTGACCGACCCTGTTCTGCCTCCTCCCGAGCCGCAGCCTCTCACTCATACAACTGGCACATCTTCCCCAGAGCTCGCCTCTTCAGGCTCTGATTCCCGGAAATTTGTCATCGTTAAAGGAGTCGCCGCACCTTTGCACATCGCGAACGTCGACACTGACATGATCATTCCGAAGCAGTTCCTTAAAACACTGAAACGAACTGGTCTATCCCACGCATTGTTCTACGCTATTCGCTTCAATCCAAAGACGGGGGAGAAAACGGACTTTGTCCTCAACCACGCTCCATATGATAAGGCAAAGATCCTCGTAGTCACTGAGCCGAATTTTGGCTGTGGTAGTTCTCGGGAACATGCAGCATGGAGCTTGTGGGTATTTCTACCCGAGCTTAATTTCCTCAAGACTGACGAGCTTGGGATTGCAGGAAGGACTTCGGAATTCGTTGTGTTATCGCCCCAAGCTTTGGCGAGATTTTCCGGAACAACGCAATGCAGAATGGCATGCTCCCGTTGCTACTTTCTCAGGCAGAGTGCAAAGAGCTTGCTGCAGACGCAGAGGAAGGTGTAGAGCTCGAGGTTGACCTCGAGAAGCAGGAAGTGAGGCGCGGGAATGGCAAGCCAGTGATCCGCTTTTCGGTGGATCCTTTCCGGCGCGATTGTTTATTGAATGGTCTAGATGACATAGCGCTGACGCTGCAGAAGGAAAGCCCCATTGCCACGTTCGAGCAGCGCAGGAGCACAGCTTGGCCGTGGCTGGATGGGCTCGGGTACAAGGGGAAGATTCCAGTTTCCCAAGCGAGGACGAATAAGACAGAATGGTGAAAGTGGCAAATGATTAATGATCAATCGACGTTGTAAACAATGTACGTACAGTGGCTGGTTGTAGGAAGCATTGCGAATCTTGTACGAGTATCAGCTATGTACTGCATCCGAGACCCCAGTCCAGACACAGCCCAACAAGGTACATGTACCTGAAGGAGCGTTTCCTCAATCTCCCCAACTTTCCTTTCCACAGTTCCTTCTCGTCTTCTGAGCAGTACCACTCCACATCACCTAGGACTAGTCATTTCAGTCGCGCACGCCTCCAGCAAGTACGATGGCCCACGCCAAGCCCCACGATACCCACTCGCACAAGCCTGAGTTCAGGTCGGTGAACACAGGCAGTCCACAGGTGAAGGAGGAATACATACAGTCCATTGTCCGTAGGCCTCCCCTCTCTTCGAAGCAGGTGCCCGTGCCAGAGCAGCCATTCAAGAAAGTGCCCCAACGCTCTAGCAAACCAATCATCAACTGGTTCCAGCGTAAACTCGGCGGGTCAGCCAGGACAAGGAGGATCCCAGACGGAAGTACAAAAAGCCATCTTGGTGCTACAACTATACCTGCATCACGACCTAATGGCCGGTCCGTCTCTTCTCCCTTACCCCAAGTGACTTCTGTCACATCTCAACGACACAGTGCCCTACATCACAAAAGGGGTGTTTCATCTACTACGTCGCAACGACGTACGATCTCCCTCAACGACGTGGACACCGAGCACAACCATTCTCTGCAGCTTGGCGACGACGACAACGTGGATGCCTCCATTCGCTCATCCCTAGCTCGTGATTCGATGTGGTCTCCCGCAAGCGCCCTCGAGGCCGATGAGGACGCGTCGTTACGTCCTCTTCCGCCCAGCTCTCCCCCATCACCATCACTTTCTCATTCGTCTTCGTCCTATACATCTCATCCACGAACCTTTCGCAGTATTGCGGCTAGCACCAAGCCTACAACTGTCCTTAGTATTGATCTACCACCTGCTGGCGTGGGTCACATTGCTCAGGTCCCCGTGACTCCAGCGTCGCAGATCCCGCCACGTCACACACTTCATGCACGCTCGTCTTCGACCGGCACCAACGGTGGTGGAGCTTCTATCACATTTTCTGCCTTCCCGCCATCCCCTCAATCTGCATCGCATCCTGCTTCCTCCTTGACGCACACAAACTTTACCTCATCAAACTCTGGATCTTTTGGGCACAGTATCCATGGGCTTCAGGCACCACTCCATACGGCACATCATCCACGAAATAATCCCCGTCCTTCTTCGCCGCCCCTTGACAACGCCTCGGTGCTTACACTTGCTTCCTCGGCGTATGCGATACCTGGAGCACGCGTGACCATCGGTTCGCTGAGATCCGCAACCCTATCCGGCCTACTTGGAGGTGGTGATTCCATATCCCACATCGGGGGTAGCATCCTCGGGGATCCAGAAGGGGAGAACGCAAGTCAGTTCCTTCTTGCTGACGATGATCGCTTGGATGTCGATGGAGACCGTGACGTGGACGCTAGCCTTCGTGCTCTCAGACCCAGAAGTTCGAGGAGAGGAAGCTGGGATAGTGAAGTCAGCGGATGGAGCGCCAAGATCCTCGGGAGTGGACTAGGCATCGCCACGGGAAACAAGGGCACGCGGATGAGCAACAGTTTGAAAATTGGCGCCCCAGTAAGCGCGGAAGATGAAGACGATGAGAAGAATAGCGAGAACGTACCATCGGAACCTGAGGATCGAGGTATGCCACTTGTGAGCGAGGTCAACGGAGACGACAGTGGAGACCGACCTGGGTTGGGACGCCCTAGCACTCGAGAACAATATGAAGAAGACGTACCCTCGACGTTGGGTCGATCGACTGGAGCGGCAGCTTTGAAAGCTTCTCATGGGTGAAGGCGATGGACCTCGTCGCTTGGACCTCTTCCAGTTACTCAACGTCTATATTGTGAGGCACCTAGTACGCTATCATCCAAGCTTACCCACCCTTTGACACTTTCCCCAGAGTTGAATTAGTTCATTTGGTACCAGTTGTGTGGCATTGGTGTGGCAATACTCCGAGTTGTCTATTTGGCAAATACTATTTTGTACTTACTACTAGTATACACACCCATATGTTTTTTATATTCGTCGGAGTACGGATCGCGGACCCGTCATCGTTGTGTACTTCAACTTGAAGCAGGAACCGAAGACCCTCCCGGCCCGGGTATTCTCGCGATCACATGGATGTTCAAGCTACCCTTGAGGAACTATTCAACTTTCTGCCTTCTCTGGGCCGCTTGCAGAGACTTGTGGATGGTCCGATGATGTTTGGACTCCACAGGCTTACTCTTGCCATATCGGTGATACTAGGTGCCCTCAACACTGGCGGACGGTGTGCCTGCCCAAGCTATTCTACATACTCGCAAGTGCGGCTTCGTTGGCGAGTTCATCTAATCCCCGAGTTGACAACGAGCCTCCAGTTCCCTCATGGTGATCCTTCTGCTGGTCCATTGGGTTTGCCCTACATGCGACCTGATCCCGCATGCCGTACATTCAACAGCACGTCCGTCGAGGTAAATCGTGATGATGCCCAAGTCTCTCTTTGATGGATGCTAGAATCCCGTTGGTCTCAGAAAGTGATACGGGACATGAAAGTACGCTTAAAGGATCCGGATGTTGCCCGTCTTTTCGAGAATACATACCCAAATACCCTTGGTGAGCGCGGACACTGGGTGTAGTCCTCCTTGGTGCTGACCATGGATTATAAGATACCACTGTCAAGTACTTTAGCAAGGTTGGCGGCTAGTTGAAATGTGACACTAGATATTGACCCGGCTTACAGGATGAAAACTTGGCATTCATTATTACTGGAGATATTTCGTACGATCGACCTGTTGTAAATGGATACTTCGCTGACTGCATCCATGTAGTGCACAATGGCTCCGAGACACTGGAAATCAGGTATGTCACCGAGGTCAAAACTTGGCCCAGTACTGATGAGAGTAATTCAGTTCGCTCAATACCATAATCTCCTGTCGATAGATCGAGAGCTTGCCACCCTTGTCAAAGCTGTCATCAACAATGAGGCACGATATATCTCTGAATATCCATATTGTGGCGCTTTCCAACCGCCTCCGGAGAGCGGTTTACCTCCTTCCCACAACTCCTGGGCAGACAATGTCCTCGTAAATCCGTGAGTTACATCTCGTGGTTTTACGGAGAGGATCTAATGGACACACAGCCCTGTCAATAACTTGACTGTGTTTGAATGCAAGGTACGTCTGGAACTTGCTATTATCTGAGAGGGTCAAAGCAACGTGACCATTCGGGTGATATAGTACGAGCTTGATTCGTTGTGTAGTTTCATCAAGTTATCCGCGTCCTACTACCGAGCAACAAATGACTCCTCGATAATGAACGCTAATTGCAAGTCCTTCTTTTCTTATGAAAAACCGACCAAGGCTTATCACCGCGTAGGGTTGCTTGCCATTGATCAAATCTTCCGTGTTATGAATGAACAGTCCCAGCCGTCTTTCGACGCCGACTTCGATTTTGTCTCGTTTTATAACTGGACCAGCCTTCCTGGGTCCCTTTCTGGTCCAGTTAATAATGGAGGCAATGGGGAGCCCAAGGGTTATACGGGCATGGTCGGAACTAGCCATCGCCCCTCCGATGACTTGTCTGTTTATGGTGAGTCCCACAGGTAACCGTCTTGGTGCGAAGCCAACTCGGCGCGCGCGTTAGCTTTCCTTATACCGGCAAACGCCATGCTCAGTGTCGAACTGACGAATCTGGCCATAATACTCGATAACGCTGGTGTTTCACCCAACGTCAGTGCTCAGGCGAAGCAATGGAGTCATAGCATCAAGAGCGCCATTTCTGAATATGCTGTAGGTTTCCACTCGGCTACAATCAACACTACTGAACGCCCTTCTTAGATTGTGAATGGCATCTTTGCGTACGAGACAAATGGTATATTCGAGAACATTCCGGTAATAAGGGCGACTAATCCTCGGTTCAGGGCTTGGCTCAGTCTATGTAATGGATGACGCAAACGTTCCGGTGAGTAAGCCTCTGTGGATTCAAATGAATACATACAAACCCTGTTTGTAGTCTATCCTCTCTCTCCCTTATCTAGGTTTTCTCGATAGGAATGATGCTACCTATGTTAAGACGAAGAAAATGTTGATGTCGCGCCAAAATCCATATTACGCCAAAGGTCAATATTTCAGCGGTATCAGGTTTGTGACATCAAGTTACGACAAGCAGAGTTTCAGCTGATTACTCACAGTGGACCACATATCTCTGCGTGGTACCCATGGCCAATGTCACAAATCACCAATATATTTGGCAGTGATGACGACGACGAAATCTTAAATTCTCTATACATGATTGTCAATGTAAGTCTATGTGCTACCACTACCTCCAGCTATTACCTCACCAGGCGTACGCAGAACACGGCAGGCCTCGGCTTGATTCACGAGTCGATCAACATTGACAATGGGAACGATTATACCCGACCGTGGTTCGCATGGGCAAATAGTTATTTTAGTGAGATGATCTTGGACCTTGCTGAGCGGAAACCCCATCTCCTATTTGATAGCGATGAGCCTTACACACCTGGACAATAGGTACAAGTTCTGTGAGACGTAGTCTTAGAAGCGTTGCCAGAGGAATAAGCGTTTGAATGTGATTGGTTAGTCCTCCAAAGGGACAATAACCATAAGCATAGCCACTAGGCCGTTGTTTATGGGCACCGGGCAACGTCGACGAGGTTTGATTGACGCGTAAGGCAGGACGTGCATTCGTTTCTTTACTCTTCCCATTGTCCATCGTTGTCCAGAGTCCAATTCATGCCCTTCACACCACGCGAAATCGGAACCCTCATAGTTGTCGTGCTCAAGGCGGTACAGTACTTGTCAGAACCTCTGTGGCTGATGTTCTGACAGAAGTACAGAAAAACTTGCCAAATAAAAAGCATATCGGGAAACAAGCTCCGTATTGCCTGGTGACGCTGAATGAAGAGAAACGACGTACTAAAGTCATCAAACGCGGTGGCCAGCACCCCGAGTGGGACGAGGAATTCCGGTTTACCGTATTTGAGGATGTAGAAGGAGACCTTGTCCGGTCTGCTCCAGGGAGCGACACTCCGCCACCGCTGCCCCCAAAGAAGAAGGGTCTCAAGAAGATTAAGGGCGGGAACTCTATGAGGCTTCAATGTTATGCTGACGACGCGCGCGAGCCAGACTTCATTGGGGAAACACTTGTTGATCTCAC